>APFE030759368.1:1558-31135 GCA_000404065.3 Pinus taeda | reverse complement strand
ACATGAAGTACATACTCAGGGGAACATAATGCAAGTGTTTTTAGGCTATGTCACTGCTCACAAGTCCCGGAATGTATCCTCCAATGTACGAAAATAGGGGTAACAGGGACGGTGACCAATGGTGACAAATTACTGTGTAGTAGAGGGCATGTTAGGGTCCCACCCTAACCCCCTTATTTATGTAGTAGGATCGAGTCATAGTTATAGTTAAGTAAAGAGTCAATAAAGCCCATATTAATAATTGTAAGTGGTTAATCCACATTTAATGATGGGACCACAGTTAGTTGAAATGAGCCATGGTACTAGATAGATGGTATTAATAATAATCATGGTATTTCTCCATGGTATTGCATGTATGAATCATATATAAAGGATAGAGACTCCCTGCGAGGAGCATCATGTCTTAATTTGTAATTGAGCTTGGCTCTATTGGAGGTTGCCCCCTCGAAGAGGCAAGTGAACATTGCTTTCTGAATAATAAAATACTTGCTGTTGTTTCTCACTGTTCTATGTTCTGGGTATATTTCTTTGCATATTTGGTATTCTGGTATTGTCTTGTAGGTTAAGAGCATAACATAAACAATTTAGGATTTTTCTCTTCAATTGTTTAGCCAAGGCCTATTAATACAACAAGGTATCGTGACAACGGGATTGCATAACACAAAATGGATCTCTTCATTAAGCTAGTGAAGTGTCAATGCTTCTTCTTCACTAAGTGCCTTGTGTGCCCTAATCAGACAAACTATATTAAATTTCCTTCATGCCCCTTTTCTTAGGTTGAAGGATTCCTCACTGATTCTTATCCAATTCAATTAAGGTTAAACTTTGACATAGGATAGCTATGACTAAAAAGTTTTTTTTTTTCTCCCCTTCTATTCAAATTCACTAACTAACTCCCTAGTGTGATTCTATTCTATTCTCATAGATTTTAGTTCACTTGCACACATTCTCAAGTCTTCTCAACTTCTCTCTATCTATCTTACTCTCTTAGTCTACTCTCTTCTTCTATCTCTCCTAGTTTTGTCTATTATCATTTTTTATTTTTTTCCTCCTTTTTGTATCATTACCCCCATAAGTGCTACCTTGCATAAGAATTTAAGTCCATCCTTGAGCTTTGTGGCCAAACATACATCTCTAGAATGGTGTGTAGCCCATACTCCAGAGTAGTTAGATACCACCTCCCCCATTATTCTCATAATTGCTCTCATATTGGGTAGTTCAACTGTCACACCAAAATTCTATTAAATTATTGTAGATAGATAGGAAACATCTCAAATCCCCTTTGTACTTTTCCCTCTTGGTCAAGTTTCCCTCCCAAGCATCGAGATGTAGGGTGGATGCTCTCTTTTTCATTTTTAGCAATAAGTTGGAGGAAAGAGGATGTCACTACATGTGAGGAAGTGGAGGCCATCATTTATAGGTATATTGTGGGTTCACTTGTGTATTTGGTGAACACACAACAAGACATGTGTTATGCAGTTAACCAACTTAGTCAATAAATGGTTAAGCCAACCAAACTGTATTGGAATGCAACAAATCATGTGTTGAGATACCTAGGAGGCACTACTCAATTTGACATTTGGTACAAAGGGACAAAGGGAGTGAAGATGCAAGGGTTGAAAAATCCAAATTGGGCAGGGAGCCCATGAGACATGAAGATCACATTAGGAGAAACTTTTAGTGTTGGGTAAACAAAAGTTTCTTGGTACAATAGGAAGAAGAGATATGTGACACTCAACTCAATAGAAGGAGAGTACATGGATGCAATTCAAGCAACATGTGAGGTGATCTCGATGAGAAAGATTCTTGTTGGGTTATTTAGTCAAATGATGGATCCTACTATGATTTCATGTGATAATTAGAGTTGTATCGAACTCTTTGAGAATCCTGTATTTCATGATCAATTCAAGAATATTGATATTTGATATCACCATTTACGAGATTGTGTGCAAAGGAAGATAATTTTATTGCAGTACATTCTGACAGAGGACAAATATCATGAAATTTTGACAAAGGCCTTGCCAAGAGGGAAGTTCAAGTTCCATAGGTGCAGGATTGGGGTGGTTGATAATCCCTTTCTTGTTGAGAGGGAGTGTTGAAAATGCAACAAGAAAATCTACTTTTGACTTTGCCTTGGTCAAACTATATTAAAGTTTGAATTTATGTTTCAACAGAATACTTAGAGGTAGTTAACTTAGGTGACATGCCACTTGTCGCTCAGTTAACTCAATTAATTCGAGTTGAAGACACTTGAGTTTAATTCAGTATGATTGATTTCTAATTTGTAGCAATCTATTTCAGTTAATTTGAGTTATTGTGAGTTAAACTAGTTCCAAATATTAGAGAAACTAGTGGAAGGTAAAGTTGTGGAGTGTAACTTCAATCACATTTAGTGATAATCTAGTTAATTGATCAACTAGTGCAAAATAACTATTGCATACAGAGAGTTTGACTTACCGAGTTGATATTAGATTTCAAGTGCAATGTACTATACAGAAGTTGTGCATGTATGGAAGATATGCACATATACAAAAGTGCATGATCATAGTAAGAAAACAATGTTGAGTGTGTAGATATACATGTCAAGGATGAAATTGAAACTAAATTTGCAATAGTAGCAGTAGGTGAGAAGAACATAGTAGTGAATGTTGAATTTTATTATGAAGTTGAAGTAGTTTTTCTTGAAGAGTGGATTGTAAAGCCTGGGTATGATCGAGACGAAGGTTATGGAAAAGTTACCAAACTACAACCGAAAATGAAGCAAACAGTAAGAGTTTTTGAAGCTATTACAACAATCTAAGAGGAGGTGAAAGAAATCAAAGATATTGTATTCAATCTTACAAAGGTTGATATAAAATTTCAATTAGAAAAATTTGAGGTAGAAGCCCATGCGAAAGAAGAAACATTTAAATATGATAAGGAAGAAAAGGAAATGCTGAAGAAGAAGAGTAAAGATGAAGCTAAAAAACAAGAGAAAGTACATAGAATATAAATTTTGGAGCAAAAGGAAATATTGAAGAAGAAACATATAAAGATGATAAGGAAGAAAAATAAATATTGAAGAAGGAAATAGTAAATATGAAGCTAAAAAATAAGAAAAAGTAAATACAATATAAATTTTGGAGCAAAAGGAAGAAAAATTTTGTACTACATAGAGCTGAGGACAACCTTATTCAACATGCAGATATACAACAAGTTTTTGAATTGATCTCAAGTATTGTGCACTTGGACGAGACATAGAACAAATGCACTAGTGGTTGTAATTAAAGGGGAGTATTGAAATATGTTAATTACTTTCAATTACTCCCAAATGGAATCCAAGATGATAAGGACAAGAAGAAATATGGGGAAGCTAATATCAGGCCAGGAGGTCGAGACTCTTGAGATTCATCTCCCAGTGTCTCTTCATATAACAATTCTTCTTATTTTCTATTTACACTATTTTATATGGATACCTAATCCCAAATATTAGGTGTCAACATGCCCCCCTTAATATAAAGGGATGTTGGTGAGTACAAGCATTGTTTTGAATATTTCAAACTTTTCTCCTCCAATCATTTTGGTGAAGATATCTTCAATCTTCTCGTTTGTGGAACAATGATGTAGGTGAATTGCCTTGGCCTCAACATGATGTCGAATAAGATGGTATTTTGTATTGATATGCTTTTTTCGATCATGGAACTTTGATTTCTTGGCCAACTTTATTGCAGAAGTGTTGTCAATCATGAGATGAGTTCAATGCACTTGTTTCTCTTGCAAATCTTCCAGAATTTTCCTGAGCCACACAATTTTCTTTGTTGCTTCAGATGATATCACATATTTTTCCTCAGTTGTGGAATTTGCTGGAACTAATTATTTGCATGACCTCTAGGAGACAACTTCTAATCCAATATTCATAGCATAACCTAAAGTAGATAGCCTAGTTTATTTATCTCCATCGAAGTTTGAATTAGAATATCCAATCAAGCTAAAGTCACCCACCTACGTATGCTTAAGTCCAAAGTCTTGAGTTCCCTTCAAGTACTTTAGAACTTTTTTCATAGTAGACCAATGTCCCTCACAAGGCTTTTGCATAAACATGGAGAGGATTCCAACAGGAAATTAAATGTTTGGTTTGGTAGTAGTTATGTAGTTGAGACTTCCTATAATTTGTCTATGTTTTGTTGCATCCTCAAATTATTTTCCTTAAGTGGATGTGAGCTTTAAGTTCTATTCCATTGGAGTAGTCAAATGATTGCGCTCATCTATGAAAAACTTGTTAAACAAGTCTCCAATGTACCTTTTTTGAGAAATAAATATAAAATTTGGATGTTGAGTTACTGCAATACCAAGATAGTAGTGAACATAGCCCAAATCTGTCATTTCAAAACCTTTCCTTAATTCCTTTTTTATGGATGAAATATAACTCTCATTATTCCCTGTCATCAAAATATCCTGTACATACACCACAATATATACAATTATTTTGTCAAATTTCTTGACAAACAAGGTTGCATCGTCAAGGTCATAATGTTTGAAGTTGAGTTTCAAAATATGCTTGGTTAACTTCTCGTATGAGGATCACAGAACTTGCTTGAGGCCATATAAGGATTTTACAATCCTGCATATTTTATGTTCTTGACCTTTCACAACAAATCCTTTTGGCTAGGACATAAGAACATTTTGTTTCATATCTCCATTCAGGAAAGTAGTTTTTATATCCATTTGATGGAATTTCCAAAAATTATGAACTACTAAGGAAAAGAGTGTCTGGTAGCCTATTTTGTGGGCACAAAAGTCTCTTCATAGTTGACCCCTTCCTTCTGTGAAAAAAAGCTTGCCACAAGCTTGGATTTGTGCTTGTCAAGTGAGCCATTAGATTTATACTTGTTCTTGTAGATCCACTTGGAGACTATTGGTTTGGTTGCCAATGGAGAATCAACGAGCTTCTATGTGTCATTGTTTATAACAGAATCATACTATTTTTACATCGGCTCTTTCCATTCATCATGAGAAGTGACTTCTTTGAAGGAAGTTGGTTCAAAATCTGTAGACAAATTTAGTTCACAATCATAAGAAAAATCCATATCAATAGGTGAATCATTATCATCTACATCACCTCCATTCTGTTTAGTTAGCTTCTTGTTCCTGTATTTCTAACCTCGTCACGATGAACACTTTCAAGTGTCTTTGTCAACCATTTTGGAGGAACTTTCTAAGATGGCCTAGGATTCTCAGTTGACTAAGTTGGGGCTGAATCAAGATTTAGTCTCCCAATTCTATTAATCACGTCACTCAAAATGTCATCTAGATCATTGGTTGGAGCTTCATGTGTGGAAGAAGGTGCTTCAGAAGAAGATTCCACAAATTGATCTAGTATAGGAATCCCCCCTTCAAGATGTGGAATCTCATTATCAAATTCTTGAAAATACTTTTCATGCATGAATCTATCCAAGTGGTCAAGTTGTTTCTCAACAACATTCTCAACCTTCCAAGATTCAAGAAAGATCACATCTCTAGATACTACGAACTTGTTATTAACTTCATCATAGAGATGGCATGCTTTGTAGGCATTTGAATACCCCAAGAAGATACACTTACGACTCCTTGCACCAATTTATTTTCTTTGTTCTTTAAGTATCAAGGCATAACCAATGGAACCAGAGACCTTGAGATGATTTACCAAAGGAATGTGGCCATACCACATTTCATAACGAGTCTTGTTTCTAATACCATTATATAGAAACCTATTCCTTACATACACAATATATAGAATTGCATTGGCCCAAAACATAAATTTAACATTCATGAAAAACGTCATCAAGCGTACCATATTTAATATTGTCTTGTTCATTCTTTTAGCTACTCCATTCTATTGGAGATTATAAGGCACAATTGTTTATGTTTGATGAGATGCTAGAAACGATACTTTCCAAATTCATTTGAAGTGTATTCTTTTCTATTATCAATGTGAAAAGAGCCAATATGAGATTGTGCATCATTTTCAATCCATGCATGAAATTTATTGAATGCTTGAAAAACATCAAATTTGTTCTTCAATAGATAAACCCAATACATTATGGTGTAGTCATCAATAAATGTCATCATATATTTATTACTGTTTGCATAAGGAGCAGGCATTGGACCACATAAGTTTGAATGAATAAGTTCAAGTTTTCTATGTTCTCTAGAATGTGAATCATGAAATTACTATTTTTTGTGCTTTCCTAAGATACAAGCATCACATTGCTTAAGTTTCCTAGGAATTGTAGGTAAAACAATAACACCACTTTTATTCAACATACAAAGGTTGTCATAATTCAAGTGTACAAATCTATCATGCCATAAAAGACTTGATGGAAATGTAACTTCATCATAATGAGAACTGTATGAGAAATTTTGTACATGAGCAGAGGTTCCTTGCAACTTCAGAATTCTTTCTTATTCTATCCCTATCATCAAAAGTGAGTGATCTGATTATTTTCTGACCTCAACATTTCCATCAAAAATATGAATGGAGTGTCCTTACTCACATATTTGAACCAAAGACAAAAAGTTTCTCCTCAACTCCGAGAGATATAAAACATCATGTAGAATAAATTCTAGAAAACCAGACAGTTTGAGCCTAATGGTGCCAAACCCCAATGACTTGAGTTTTGACTTTTCTACAAAGTATACTGCTCCATCAACATTGTAAGTAAATTCTTCAAAAACTCTCTTTTGAAAGTAATGTGGCAAGTTTCTCTAGAATCAAGCAACCAATTTTTTTTCCAAGAAGCAAGTGAAGCATTAAGCAAATCTTCAGTTACTCTAATGTTGCAATGTGCCACAACATAGTGAGCAAATTCGGGTGCTTTACCTTTCCCTTTGTCATTGGTTTTACCTTTGCCTTCATTTCTTTCCTTCTCAATTCTCTCGCAAGGAAACTTACATGTGGATGCATCATGTCCATCTCTATTGCATCATATGCATTAAAGATCTAACTTTTCTCCTTGGAACTGTCTGCTCTCCCTACCTCTAAAATTCCTATTTCCTCTTCCTCTTCGGCCACCTCTTCGTCTAGAAGAATCTTCTCCATCATTCTTCTCTCTATGTGCAAGATGCATAGCTTCTTCAGAAGAATGAGGAGTTGTCTTCTTCCCAAAAACCTTCTCTCTCTCAACAAAATTTTTCTCAAGGGAGTCAAAGGTAATCTCCTTAAGGTTTCCACTTGCTTGCAATTACTCAAGATAATTTGAATAAGTAGGATATAGTGTCTTGACATAAGCTATGAGAGGAATGTATATTTCAACACCAGTGGTTTTTATATCATGCATAATGGATCTTGCTTTTAATGATAAAGAAGGAGGGTCATCATTTATTAATTTAAGACTGAACAATTTAATCATCAATTGGACAACTTTAATTTGAGAGTGTGATTCATACAATTCCTTCAACTTCTTTAAAGCTTCAAAAGAATTTGAAAATGGTGAAATATGGGGAATCACATCTTCATTTATAGATGATGCAATCAAGTCATAGGCCTTATTGCTCTTCTTTTCCCAAATGGAAATCTCCTTATTTGAATTTGGCTTTGCAGGTTTATTATCTCCTTCTCCTCCACATTATCCTCTCCACAACTCATTGAAAATGAGAGTGTGTTTTATCTTCCTTGACCATTCACGATAGCTCTCTTTTATATAGAGAAGTAATACAACACTTGATAACAACGAATGCATTTAAAAATCCGTTTACTCTGTAAAATGTACTCTACTCACTATATACTGTGAAAAAATGCACTTCTCGTGTATATTCTGTAAAAAATTGCACTTCTGGTATATATTTATATGACAGAGTTATTACTTGGAGGAGGGAGCATATGGGGGAGGCAACGTATGAGGGGAGGTGTTAATCGTGAGCGGGAGCGGAGTTATAGGTGGGAGGTATTAACTATGGAGATATATGAAGGTGAAGTTATATTATAATCATTGGAGGAGGATGATATGCATAGGAGTGGTAAGGAGTATATATTATGACAATGTTCATTGTAACATGAGGTGATATAGGGAGGAGGAGGTACGGGTCAGGCATTAACTGAGAAACGATGTAGCAGTGTGAGAGCAGTGGTATGGACCAAAAGGTGGAGCAGTTTTATATTATAATGTGGATCAGTGGTATATGGGAGGGAGAAACCAACGTGAGGAGTATATTATAGCGATGTGGGGAGCAATTTTGCAACATAGTAATACCACCATATAAACTATGGAGAGTGGTATAATTGAGGGAGTCTGGAGATATATAGCTGTGGAAAGTGGTAAAACATAACCACAGTAATACAATCAATCTAATGCCACAACAGAGAGTTGTGTGATCAATCAATGAAATACAACATAACACAGTCACAATAACATAATAATACCATCAATACCATTCAACACAACCTCCAACGACCATGCAAGTTCAGTCATTCACCATATATTCATCATGCAGATCAACCATACGTCGACCATTGCAAAAAAAATTCAACACAGAGTGCATGAATACAGTCTAGATTTAATCAATGCATATAAAATAATTCATATGAGCATACAACTCAGGTTCAACGCCCTAGTGAACTGAGATTCTACCAAAGGAAAAGTGTACTCCATCAAGCATCATGCTCTAGAGAATAATAGACTTCAAATTCTATGTAGGGATTTGAAAAATTGCAAAAATAATGATAGATGAGAGTTATAAGGGCAGAAAGGGAAGCCAAAAATGGAGCTGGCTCTGATACTATGTGAGGCCAGGAGGTAACTCCTCAAAGAAAATTGTGATTTTTCTTTAAGAATCATCATAGATATATACATGGAGGGAGATACTCTTGGGATTCATCTCCCAATATCTCTTCATATTCCAATTCTCCTTATTTCTATTTACACCACTAGCTATTAGGTCATCTCATAACAAGTTCCTCCATAAATTCTATGTTATAATAGGTAAGCATCAATGTCTCATCACATTTAGTAGTAGAAAGGTTTTTTCATTTCAAGGGGCTTAGAAATAGGAATGAGGAAGAGAATTGGGATGGGAAATTTCACAGTCATACTAATTACAAACCCTATGGTCCCCAATCTAATATAAACAATGTTTTTTATTGATTAAATCATTATCTTGTAGGTTTTTTTCAATGTATTTGATCCCGACTAGACAAAATAAACCATAGTGAGTTGTAGTGCTAGGTCTAGATCAAGATCCAAATCTTTCCCTATCACATGCACACCTTAGGAATGGATTTTCTTGATAGTTCTTGTGTATGCTATGATTGAAAGTCAAGAGAATGAATTAACGAGCCACATAAGCCCAACTTTGTTTGCTCACCCTCCCTACTTTTAATAAAACCAACACACAATGTAAAAGAAAAAACCTATTGGGAGTTTGAACGAGAAACAACACCCTTAGAATACAATATTTGTTATTTGTCCTAAACATTGCTTCCATACCATGTGAGAGTGCCAAAAGGCATCAATGAGTCTAGCTAGTATATGCACTAATTACTCTTAAGGTGTCATCAATTAATTCACTTTATTTTGCTTTTCCCTCAAAGGTAGGAGCAGTGACATATACAATTAGGGAAAAGCACTAAAAAAATAGATAATAAACATCATGATTAAATACTTGAAAATAAATTTCAATAGAGTTTAGTAGATTTAAAAGTCTACTAGAAAGTTTTCTTTGTCAATGTTTCAAATAGCTCTTTGCATGTGTTATTAGCAAAGCTCAATGAAACAACACAATGAAATTAGATATAGCCTATCTACAATTGTTATGGTGGTGTTCTCTTCTACAATTATTATGATGAAGTTCTCTTTTGCAATTTTTATTGTGATATTATGGCAAGACAACAATCAAGTAATTTAACTAATAGGAAAGCTAACAATGAAATAACAAAATAAGGAGTAATACAATGATTACATTTATCACCAAACATTTTCACACTAAAAATCCTTCACAATTATTAAAAATCCTTCACAATTATTAAAAAAGGACACTTTAGATTAGAATGGAAAATAACTTATTCACCATATCATTTGAATGCATAACTTTATCAAAATCATAGTCAATGAAATAAGCCACAATAAGAGCTCAAATGAATAATTGGAAATAGTTGTCTTTTGTTATATAAAAATTTAGAATAAGAAGATGTTGTCTATAGATGACTAAGACTCGACGCAGAGGAACTTGAAGAGAAGGCAGAGGAACTCGATCAAAGCCATCAAGGGTATTGATAACATTTATTGCCATGATAAAAAAGGAATCGAGCACGAGGCTTTTCGCCATGTCAGCGAACTTTATGAAGCTCATGAACATAATTTTGCCTCACATCTTCATTCCATTGCGGAATGTCCCCTCATGTTCGATTAGGAGTAAAATTTCCTTTTGACCAAGCAGATCCTGCATGACCAAGTTATCGAAGTGTTAAAGCCATGTGCGAAAGAGAAAAGTCTCACTCATGATGGGTGGGGGCTCGAACTCTTTATTCAATTTCGGGAACTTATGCTTTTTAACATTGTGGTGGTTGAATAGGGATCGAGAATCAAAGGACATTTTTAGGGCAATTAATGTCACATTCATTGCATTAATCGCATTAATCTCATTAATTCTAAAGAGGGAAAATTTATATTAAAGTTTAGAAGTATTAGTGAACTTACTAGTTTTTAATATGTTTTTAGTATGTTTGAGGATTTTTTTATTAATACTTAGATTTATAATAATTTTATAATATCCTATAAAAAAAATTGGAACTTTTTTAAGTAAAATAATTTTATGTTACAAAATTTGTGCTAATAACATTTATTAAAAACTAGAAATTGGTGAATTTTAGTTTTGTAGAAAAAGAATAGAAATTGGTAAATCTTAGTTTTATGGAAAAAAGAATTAAAAATTAGCCTTATTACAAATACTAGCCCTTTGAAAATTTTCATGATCCCAAAGAAGAAGGACCTTGCGGTGAGTTAGGATTATAGGCACATATCATTGTGTAATGCAATTTACAAAGTTATCTCCAAACTGATAGCAGTGAGGATCAAGCAGACGATATCAACTCACATCTCTCCGGAACAGATGGGGTTCTTGGACGACACGAAAATCGAGGATGCCATTGCCATTATGGAAGAATGTATTCACACAACGAAAACAGGTACGAGGAAAGCTATTTTTCTTAAGGTCAACCTACATAAAGCCTTTGACAACATTGAATGGGAGTTTCTGTGAATGATTCTTTTTAAGGTCAACATACCACCTCCTAATATTGGTTGGATCATGGCATGTTCCGGGTCTACTAATTTCATCGTGATTATCAATGGATATCCGACGAATTTCTTTAAGATCCATAGGAGACTTCGGTAAGGTTGCACATTATCACCTTTTCTCTTCTTACTCATCATGGATTGTCTGAGCCATAAAATTGGTACTGAAAGGGCCGCGAGTAAGTTCCATGGTGTAAAGATTAACAAAAAAAAATTCATATTTCTCACCTCATGTTTATAGATCACCTGGTTTTTTGCGACATGAACATCATCGAGGAATGGGTGGTCTTACATAACATCATTAACACTTTCAGTGCGGCCTCGGGGTTATATATTAACAAAAATAAATCCCTGGTGATTTCCAGTGACACAAAGGAGCATAGATGCATGGACATTTGTTTGATATCTGGTATTAATGCTATAACTCTCGATGAGGGATTTAGTTACCATGGTTTTCATATCAAACCAAACAACTACGACAAAAAGGATTGGCGTTGGTTGATTGATAGATTCGGAAAGAAATTCATTGGATGGTCAGACAGGTGGTTAACTATTGGAGGCAGGTTGGCTCTCCAAATTTGTTTTGCGGAACATATTTTTCTTTTGGATGCAACTTGTTATGTTTCCCATGGAGATCTATAGTAAATTGGATTCCATTATAACCAATTTCATTCGGTCAAGGACGAATTTGAAGGGCAAGCTCCACCTCATGAGGAAAGTCATTGTCAGGCCAATTGATACTGGAAACTCGGGTATCTTTCACACCCACTCTTTTAATACAATACTGATTATTAAGAATTTGTGGAGGGCAGTGACAAAAGACAACAATTGGGGTCACCTCATCATGGATAAATATATGCAGGGAAGTCCATTTACTCTATGCATTGGGGATTGGGCAAAGAGGACCAACATTGCTTCCTACATATGGCGGGGCATGACAAAAAACGGACAATTAATCTTGGGCTTCATGATATGGGAGGTGCGGGACGGAAGAGCGGTGGCGATTGGTTTGGACGCTCTAAAAGGCTTTCAGGGTAACAATTCACTATCGGCTGACCTCATAACAACCTTGCACAACATGGGAATTCACCATTTTTCTCAGATAAGTAGGCAGAACGACAATACACCTCTACTACAAACCTGGATAAAGGCAAACGAGCTTGGCTTAATCAGTGAGAATCCTATTAAATGGGAGGTCTACCTCACACATCGTTTTGACACTGGAATCTGCATCCATGAAGGGGAAGACAGACTGTTGTGGGAGGGTAACATGAAGAAAGGCAATCCAAGTGTCAAAGACATATATAGCAAGCTTCCATTGGCAAAGCCAGATTTTGATAATAAATTTGGTTCCAGGCCGCATGGAGATGGGTGATCTCATCCAAACTCATTTTCTTTTGCTCGATGGAATTACATAACAGGGTTCTTACCTGGGATATTATGAGGTGCGAGGGATTCTATGGCCTGCGGATTTTCCCCATCTACTAGAATCACAAAGAAGAGATTTACCACCTCTTGTTGTGTTTCCCATTCGCTAAAGGTATGGACAGGTGTAGTGGACTGCGTGCCTACTTTATTGGCTCTGGAAAGGTAATAAGTATCATTCATTATCCTTCTACATCATTTGGTGTATTTGGCAGAGGAGGAACTCTTATATTTTTTTACCAAAAACCCTTAGTGATTCGGGAGGTTATTAGGAAGGTTGTTAATTATTTTTCAGAGATGGGTCCATAAATAGACAAATAAAGAAGAGAAAGATAACAATAAAGGAACTGAAGGGCAAATATCCAATTGTTATTTTCGATGGAGCAAGCTTAACGGAGGAGATGTGGTTGTGGATTCATCATCATACTGGAACCTTGGAGAATTTATCACTTCTGGTGGAAGGGAGAACACAACAAATCTGAGATCATAGCAGTATGGGGTGCTCTTCAGTTTACAAAATGGTCCAGACACAAACAAATTTATATTTACGGAGATGCCAAAAGCATCACAGACTCTGTGAGGGATCACTCGTCTTTCAACCCTTCTATCCTCTCCAATTGGATGGGGTTTATTAGAAAAATGGTTAACAACTTTCAAAACATAACATACAGGCACATCTACAGAGAGGAGAATCAAGTGGCAGACCTCCTCTCAAATAGGGGTATTCACTCCAATCCAGGTATGTTTTCTTCGTCGCTTAAGCACATGGGGATCTCTGGAACTCCGGTCCTCCTCTCTATAGTGTACAGTGTACATGCTCTATGGACACAACATTCTGGGCTGATTTTAAGTGTGTTAGTCCTCTTAGAATTTATGTAATCCCTCATAGATTTTATGCTCACTAGCTACATCGTTTTGTAATTTTTGAATGTACTACTGTTGCAAACCTACTATTTGTGGACTTTTCCGTTACTCCCTCACACATATTTGATTGTAAA
Organism: Pinus taeda; assembly: GCA_000404065.3. NCBI lineage: Eukaryota > Viridiplantae > Streptophyta > Pinopsida > Pinales > Pinaceae > Pinus > Pinus taeda. The sequence goes on along the minus strand of APFE030759368.1, from coordinate 17,466 downwards.
ATAGAAGAACAAAGATGGAAAGACATAGAAAAGAATAAAAAACTTAAGAATGTAAAAACACTCTAGGTCTTTTTTCATAATACAATTTTTTGTTTTCGAAAACAAAACAAAAAACAAAGAGCAGACGCGCTTTCTTTTTTATTTAGTGTGATGTGGAGACCTCTAAGCAACTTCAATGACATGTTAACGGTTGGCAATATCCCACCGTTCAAGCTAACCCCAACGAACATGGTACTTCCCAAGTGAATGCAGTGGAAAGATAAGATGTGACAAGTCACAATTCTAGGTCATAAGTTTCATCGAGTAAATTTAAGACATTAGAGATTGCAATTGAACGGGTGATGGATGTGTAGGCCACAAGTTAACGTCTAGTGCATTTGTCCAATCTCTGATACCACAAGTTTAAGTCCAAATCTCCAAGACCAACCAACCAAGATACGTGTCAAGAAAGATAACGAAGAGTGGACACCATGCCCGCCCAACACGTTGGGCTCGGTTGGCCGCTTGGCGTCGAAGCTAGGGTTTTAGCACCCTCCCCAACACACTGCAGGCCAGTCGGACTTTTCTTGTATTCTGTTTTGTTTTACTTAGAGTTCATTATCAATAATGGAGGGTACTATCTGGTACTGTTTTGAAGTGATGTGGATTCTAGATTTTTGGAATATTTAAAAATTTGAGAGTAAGAAGAGTTTGTTAATCAGATTCTGAAATACACCCCTTAAAACTAAAGGTATTCTATAGCATTTTGGCTTCTGTTATACGTTTGAATTACATGTTGACATGTATTCTTTCTGTCTTCTATTATAGGTTTGAATTTCACTAACTCTGGATATTCTGTATTCTTTCTATCTTTTGTTATAGGTTTGAGTTTCATATGGGATTAAATTAAAATAATCTATAATTTAGGAAGATTGTTCTAGGAAATACTCTAAGACCAAAATAAAATTTTGGCAGTAATTGGTAATAACTTTTGATGACTCTTCTGGACGAGACCCAAGATCTAATCTAGAATAGTGAGATATTGTTCAAAAAGAATGGATAGATTCGGTGAAGCCTAGAACCGATGCACTTTCCATCCATCGCAGGTAGTAGTGGGGATCGGTTGGTAAGGTTGACAAGGGGCAATTATGAACAGCACATGGGTTCAATTAAGGGTGATTGCATCCTTTACTATTAGTATAATATTACATTAATAAATGTGGCTAATATATTTTAAGGCATCAACTTACAATATGTTATATTGTAAATTTAATATGCTAAATTAATATATTAATATTAAATTAATATATTAAATATTGTTAATTACATTTATTAATAAAAATATTGGTAATTAATAATAAATAATTAATTATTTAAACAATAAATAATTCATTTAATTATTAAATAGTTAATTTATTTATTATTAATTAATTAAATATAATAAAGAATTTATTAATTATTAAAAATTAAACACTAAAATAATCATGGTTGACCATGACTCGCTATGGTGGGTTATGATTGACCATGGTTGACCATTATTGATATTATAGACCCAAGGGATTGTTATTATAAACCAAAGGTATTGGAGCCTCGTTGACCATGGTTTACGATGGTTCACGACGATTTGTTTTCGTAATGAGATAATTTGTGTGAGAATGTGACCTTGAACCATGTTTGACCATGGTTGTCACAATATGACGTCGAACTATGAGACAATCTTTGACACAATGTCACCATGGTTATTGACCATGGTTGACCATGACTCATTTTCATATTGATGATACAATCTTTGTTGAAATGCAACATTTGACCATGGTTGATGATGGTTGACCATGGTTGGCTATGATTGACCATCATTGACCATGATAGATATTATAAACCAAAAGGAATAATATACTCAATGGATTGATATTATAAACCGAAGGGAATAATAAACACAAGGTATTAATACTAAACACCAAGAGATTATGAACCCAAACAATATTATAATCCCAAGTTATATAAACCCTAAGATAAATATTGTAAACACTAAAAGAAGCATGGTTGACGATGGTTCACCATGGTTGCCTATGATTTACCATGGTTGACCATGATTGATATCATAAACCAAAGAGATTGTTATTATGAACCCAAGGGAAAAATAAACCTGAGGAATTAATACTAAAACCCCAAAGGATTATGAACCCAAGGGAATATTATTAAACCCAAGGGACTAATATTATACACCCAAGGTATATAAACCCTAAGATAAATATTGTAAACACCAAAATAAGCAAGGTTGACCATGCTTGATTTTCATATAGAGACAATCCTTGTGACAATGTAATGATGAGCCATTGTTGAACATTGTTAACCATAGTTGATTTTCATATCAATACTATTTTCTTCACAATGTGATGTTCGGCCATGGTTAACCATGATTGAACATGGATGACCATGTTTGACTTTATAAAACATGGTTTACCATGCTTAACCAAGGTTGACCATGATGGACCATCGTTGACCACAACTGTCATATTGAGGCAATCTTTGTCATAATGTGACATTGGACCATGGTTGAGACAATCATTGATTTTCATATTGAAACAATCCTTGACACAATGCAACGTTGTCCAATGGTTGACCCTCATTAACCATGCTTGACCACAATTGATTTTATAAAACATGGTTGACCTTCATTGAATAATATTAAACCGAAGGGACTAATATTATGGAGCTTAGTTATATTAACCCTAAGATAAATTTTATAAACACTAAAATAAACATGACTAACCATGGTTGATTTTCATATTGAGATAATCTTTGTCACAATGTGATGTTGGACCATGCTCGGCCATGATTGATTTTCAAATGGAGATAATTTTTCTAACAAATCAACTCTAGTTGACCATGGTTGACCATGATTGACGATGGTTGATTTTCATATTGAGACAATATGTGTGAGAATGTGACCTTGAACCAAGGTTGACCATGGTTGTGGCAATGTAAAGTTGGACCATAAGTACTAATATTATAAACCCAATGTATATAAAACTTAAGATAAATATGAACACTAAAATAAAAATGGTTTACCACATGTGACCATGGTTGTCCATGATTGACCATGCTTGACCATCATTGATATTATAAAACCAAGGGATTAATACTAAAACCCCAAGGGAATATTAACCCAATAGAATATTATTAAAACCAAGGGACTAATATTACAAAACCAAGGAATATAAACTCTAAAATATATAATAATTTATATAGAGTTTGAGTTTAAAAAAATAATATTTATGCATGTGTAATGGCATATATGATATTATTAATTTTTTAAGTAATTTTAATCATATATTTTTAATCAATTTAATTCAATTAAAAAAAATATATGGAGATGTTGTTTTAATATGTTATTGTGGGGTTTCCTTCCTTCTCATTCATATTAAGATTAAGATTAGGATTTTGTTATCATGTAGCTTCTCCTCTATTCTTTAGATTAGTAGAGCCATATGCATCAAGTGTGCTAATGCCCAAAGAGCTGTTAGCTTGTGATTACAGATTTAGATTTCTGAAAGCTGCAATCCACATCCACGTAAGGATGAGGTGAACAGCCTGCAAATAATGCCCTAAGCAACCATTGACCCCTAGTTGCCACCGCGAGTTGCAGACATCGTTGCCGTGATCTACTCTACCATCCAAGAAGTCATAGCCGAGGTCATTTGCACACAGAATATATAGGACTTACCGTTGAGAGCCATTAGCCACCACCAAGTGGTTTAAACCTTAACCATACTTTTGCAAAATAAAACCCCAGCTGGTCCAGTTCCGGTTAGTGAGTGTACTCCATAGAACAGACATCACTGGTCGAGAAGGGTTAAGGAATAGAGCCACCATTCATAGAAATTTGTGCAGAAGTCACCACAACCAGCGCAGGAGTTGCATCTCGTTGTTGGCAAAGGTGCCATACTGAGAGAGTAGCCGCAAATAGCAGTCACCAAAGAGTTGAAAGGTTAATTTTTTGAAAAGATAATCGGATTATTAAATCATGTGTGTTGTCACGAAATTCTTTTCGGAAGTTTAAAGCTTTTATACTTATTGGTATTTCCATTTTTACTTTTATAAGTGGATTTAAGTGATTTTGATTATGGTATAAAATAAAATGGTGGATAAATGAAGGGAGAAATGTAAAAAGGAAAAAAGAAGTTACGAGAAAGTTTAGAGATAAGAAAGAAAGATATTTATAGAGTGGAGAGGTAAATGGTCAATTTCATTAATATAGATTTGATTATTGATTTTTATCTTTTCTTATATTTTTTATCTACACAAGATCAAAGGAATCAATTTATAGATATCATTAGCTATGATGCAACAATATTGTTTCTTATTCAATAAGGTTTGGATGATAGTATTATTCCCAGTATTGCAGCAACAATAGGTCCAAAGAAGGTTGGGATATTTTGGAAATGATATACAGTGAAAGGGGGAGCAATAGTGATCCACATAAGGCTAAGCTAAAGAGCATTACAATTGATGGAATAATTGTTGTAACAAAGAAAGTTTTTGAAGGTGTGGAAGAGACTACAAAAGCAAAAAAATATATACAATATGTGGAGGCTACAATTGTTCTAACAATACAATTGAAGAAATTGCACAAGAAAAAATTGATTTTGTACAAGAGGCATTGCATGAACATGGCAAAAAAATGAAGTTGAGCTGGTAGATATACATGTCAAGGACCAAATTGAAATCTACTTTGGAATAGTAGAAGCAAGTGAGAAGAACCTAGTAATGAATCTTGAATTTGATTATGAAGTTGAATTTGTTTACTTTAAGAGTGGATTGTAAAGCCTAAGTATAATAAAGTTGAATGCCACTATGGAAAAGTTACCATACTACAATGGAAGATGAAGGAAACCATGAGAGTTGTTGAAGCTATTGCAACAATACAAGAGGATGTGAAAGAAATCAAAGATAGTATTTTCAATCTTACAAAGGCTGATATAAAAATTCAATTAGAAACATTTGAGGTAGAAGAACATGCAAAATAAGAAACATATAAAGATTAAGGAAAAAAAGGAAATATTGAAGAAGAACAAAGTAAATATGAAGCTAAAAAATAAGAGAAAGTACAGTGAATATAAATTTTGGACTAAAAGGCATAAAAATATTGTACTACATAGAGTTGAGGACTACCTGCATCAACATGCAACATGCAGATATACAACAAGTTTTTGAATTGATCTCAAGCATTGAATGCTTGGAGGAGATGTAGAACACATGCACTGGTGGTTGTAATTAAACCAGAGTGTTGGAATGTGTTAATTACTTCTAATTACTCCCAAATGGTACCCAAGGTGGACAAGGACAAGGAGAAAGATGAGGAAGTTAAATTAATTCAGGGTAACCAACATCTTGGTTGAAGACTTAGAAGAAAGGTGACATTGGGCTAAGAAAATTGAGCACAAGAAAGATGGGATTTTAAATCCATGTTGTAACAAGATACTTCATAAGTTTTATATTATAATAGGTAAGCATCAATGTCTCATATCATTTTATAATGGAGAGGGTTTTCCATTTCAAGTTTCTTAGAAAGAGGAATGAGGAAGAGAATAGGAATGGGCAGTTTTATAGGCATACTAATTGAAAACCATATGGTCCGCAATATATTATCATCAATTAGGCTTTTTCTAAATATAGTGGATCTTTACTCTCCAACCTAAACCATAGCCACTTGTAGTGCTAGGTCCAGATTAAGATCCAAATCTTTCCCTATCACATGGAAACATTAAGAAGGGATTTTCTTCAAGATTCATGTGTATGTTATGATTAAAAGTCAATTTCTGGTGAATGTGAAAGTTAATTCTGCTACACATGGTTGCTTAGACAATTCATGTGTATCCTAAGATTAAAAGTCAATTTCTTGTGAATGTGAAAATTCATGTGTATGCTATGATTAAAAGTCAATTTCTTGTGAATGTGAAAATTCATGTGTATGCTATGATTAAAAGTCAATTTCTTGTGAATGTGAAAGCTACTAGTGCAGGCGTGTTGCACAGTTATATGTAAGGTAATTAATAACAGTGTTTAGGGAAATGAATTAACCAACCACATAATCCCAACTTTGTTTTCTCACCCTCCCTACTTGTAATAAAACCAACATACAATGTAAAAGAAAGAGCCTATTGGGAGTTTGAACCATAAACAACTCCCTTAAAATAGAACAATCATTGTATGTCCTAAATGTGCCTTCCACACCATAGGAGAGGGACAGAGGGCACCATTGAGTCTAGCTAGTATATGCACTAATTCCTCTTAAGGTGTCCTCAACTACATTTTATTTTTCTTTTCCCTCATAGGTAAGAGCAATGACATATACAAATAAGGAAAATCATTAAAAAAAATTGATAATAAACAACATTATTAAATACTTGAAAATAAATTATGACAAAGTTTAGTAGATTTAAAAAATTTCTTTGTTGATGTTTGAAAATAATCTAGTAATGTTTAGGTAAGCTACCATCTCCAGAATTGCATGAGCTATTAGGAAAGCTCAATGAAACAACAACAACAACTCAATGAAATGAGCTATAACATATTCTAGAATTATTATGGTGATATTATATTTTTCAATTGTTATGGTGAAGTTCCCTTTATCAATTCTTATGGTGAAGTTCTCTTTTGCAATTGTTAATCTCAATGAAACAAAAACAACAAAATGAAATGAGCTATAACCTATTCTACATTTGTTATGGTGATGTTCTCTTTTACTATTGTTATAATGAATTTCTCTTTTGCAATTTTTATAGCTAGTCAAATTACAATAAAACAACCCCAAATTACAATAAAACAACCCCATTGGAAAGCTGGCAATGAAATAGAACACATAATAATAACACAATCACTGCATTTATCACTCAACATTTTGACACTCCAAATATTTCATAAATCTTTAAAATAAAAACAATTTAGATTAGAATGGGAATAACTTATTCACCGTATCATTTGAATGCATAACTTTATTAAAATCATACTCAATGAAATGTATCGCTCCAAAGAAGCCACAATTAGAGGTCAAACAAATAATTGGAAATATTTGTCTTTTGTGATATAAAACTTTGGAATAAGAATATGTTGTTGTGTACGGATAACAAATACTGGACGCTCTTTCTTCGTTATTTAATGTGATGTGTAGAACTCGAGGCAGCTTCAATGACGTATCAACCCTGTGCACTTCCCGACAGTTCAAGCTACCAGCAACGACCATTGTCCTTCCCAAGTGGATGCAGTGGAAAAATGAGACAAGTCACAATTTTAGGTCACCCTCTGATAACAACATCTCTAAAAGTTAAGTTTTAGAGAGTAAATTTAATACATTAAAGACCGCAACATGACAGGTGGGACGGGCGATGCATCTACAGGCCACAAGTTAACCTCTAGTGCATTCGTCCAATTTCTGATCGCACAAGTTTAAATCCAAATCGCCAAGGGCAAGTGACCAAGATTATGTGTCAAGAAAGATCATGAAGAGTCGAGACCATGCCCGCCCCACACGTTGTAACGTACAGAAACGAAATCAATGCCTCGGTTGGCTTCGAAGGTAGGGTTTTTCCACCCTCCCTACTGCAGGTGAGTCGGGGTTTTCTTGAATTCTGTTTTGTTGTTTTGTTCTACTTAGAGTTCATTGCCATTATTCATTATCAATAATGGCCGGCGGGCAGGTACTATTTTGAGCAGTTTTGGAATATTTTAGAATTTGACAGTCAGAATAACTTGACAATCAGACTCTGGGATATTCCACTTAAAGATAACCTTATTCCATTGCACAACGCACTTACATATTGACATGTATTCTTTCTGTCTTCCGGTATAGGTTTGGATTTCACTAACACACAATATTCTGTAACCTTTTTCTCTTTTGTTATAGGTTTGAATTTCATATCAGACTAATTTGAAATAATCTATAATTTAGGAGGATTGTCTCTTGAATACTCAAGACCAAAGTGTATTTTTCGCAGTAATTGGTAATAACACAGTTGCGGACTGTTGTAGACAAGATCCAAGAAGAATATTGAGATTTTGTGGAAAAAGAATGGACAGATTCGATGAACCCTTGAACCAATGCCCTTTCCATCCATCGCAGGCAGTAGTAGGGATCTGCTCGTCATGTCTCAGAGAACGGTTGGTAAGGTTGGCAAGGGCCAATTATGAACAACGCAGGGGGCTGATAAATTACAAGCCGGATTCCTCGTCGTGCGGGTACCTTCCGTTCAACAAAAAGAATTACGACGACATTGAAGGGATTCGACATAATGACCAGAGACCGAAAATCAAGATGCAGAATTATAAGGGCTCCGATGAAAAGAAAGGAAGGAAGGTTAACTTCTCTGGGTTGAGATCGTTCTTGGGATTTCTCAGGAAAAGAGACTGCAGAAACAATGTCTCCGTGCTGGGGAGACGAGAAAACGGATTACAGCGACGCCAGGATCGATCTCGGGACGTGCAAGGTAACGAATGAATTTATACTCTGGTGATATATTTAATCGTTGAAATTCAGAGTTAGTGTTATGGTAAATTGGAAACTTTATTTGACCGTTAGAAATTTAGAGTTAGGGTAAATTGCAAACTTTATTTAACCGTTAGAAATTTACAGTTAGGGTTAGGGTAAACTGGAACTGATATAATATGGGTGGACCTTTACAGATTTGGGTGTAGCTTCTGTGATGAAAACTGGTTGCGCTCCTTCTACAAGACGCAGCGTTTCAGAGCGCAGACTGACGGGCAGGCCTTATTTCAAAGGCGCTGCACTGAGAAGATCTACGACTTATCATGATGAAAGAGACCATGACGAAATGGAGGATACCACAGAATTTATCAGAATGAAATTGCCAGACAGCTCTGAAAAAAAATGAGCGTAATTGTATTGGTTTCCTTGGCAGTGTGCAGAAGCCGAGTTAAATTCAGAATCAGAGATTTGGAAATCAAGAATACGATAGTGGGCCTTGTAATAAACGATTTCTTACCCAGCAATAAGAGCTGGGAATCAATGATGGTGACTTGTACGACAATGGTTGTCATCTCAATTTGGGAGGTGAAAATTGATTCAGCAATCTTAGACGCTCTGTTTTGTTCGTGATTTTGTTCACAGATCTGAAAATAATTTATTGGTCGGACATCAGAAGATGAGCACATTCTCGTTTATACAGCTATGGCTGTCAGGGTAGATGGTGGAAGATCGAAAAGAGAAGTTGTACTAATTTTTTTTTATAAAAAATTATCTGAAAATGCAACTTCTTTTATAGATGGATTTTTTATCTGAAAATGCAACTTCTTTTATAGATGGATTTGAATAGTTGACTTTTTCTTATGGAGTGACGTAACACTATATACCTATTTAAAATCAATCCAAAACTCTTTGGACAGGAAAGGTGATCATGTTATATAAATCCTATTTAGCAAAATATCACTTTTTTGCTTTTATAAATATAATTAGCACAACGGGATGATGTACATATACAACTGTATTAGTAGTGGTTGATATATCTTCATAGGCTTTTATCAATCACATTAACAATTATTTATGGGATGTAACAATTATTTATTGGATGTATAGTGTTAATGTGGCTATTAGAGATTGACTATTTGTAGTTATTAATACTTGTATAAATAATAACAACCACATATATGTCTATTTATACTTATTAATAACTATATAAATAATAAACTCCTACACACATAACAATAACAAAATTAACATAATATAATAAATTTATTATTAATAAATCTTAATTTATCTCTCACAACATCTTAAAGATTAATATATATTTATTAGCTTATTAATATAATTATCAATATCTTTTATGCATAATGATAGATTTATAAATCATTACAAAACAAAAATATTAAACTCTAATATTAAATCAATTATTATAAGCCCTAATATTACAAAATCCAACCTTATGAACCCAAAGATTAATATAATATCTTTGAGAATAATATTATAAACCTTAACATAAATATTTTAAAATGTAGGATTAATATTATAAATAGGATAAATATTACAAATGACAAGATTAATTGATGCAGGAGCATTTGGTCGACAGGGCGAAGACCGAGACAGGGCAGACAGAGTTTCAGAAAAAGACTGGGAAGGTTAAATAGTTCGACAAGGGACAGCAAGACTATCAGGTTCTTACATTTTCATTTTATTTTTCTTTACCAAGGTAACTATAGTTTGTTTAATTTCTGTTGGGTAATTTTTAATTATTTTACTTTACTGTAGCTATCAGTGTTAATTGTAGTTAATAGATTAGATTATTGCAAATAATGTACACAGTCACCCTTTGTGGGACTAGAGTGACAGATTCGACAGAGTCAATTTTATAAACTGTCAAACAGAAACTGAAAAAGCATAACTATCTAACCGATTGTAAAAGGTAACTGCTTACAGTTATCAACGGAATTGCCTCTAATGTATAAATGACAAAACCGAAAACCCAAAGAGGGTTCGGCAGCTAAGCAACAAAGAAATATATTCAAAGAAATAGACAGAGAGAAATTTCTTTTCCTTCATCTAAGAATTCTGTGCACAAACGAATGTCTAAACAAAATATCTGAGTCCTGTACAATACAAGATTTCTGTGAAATAGAAGTTCTGTATAAATTATTTAAAAGACAAATACCGTGACCGAGAGTCACTAGCACGAATCTAAATATATATGAAACAATCGCATAGTAAGTCACATTGCAGGTGCATACAGAGACAGTATTCCAAATTATTGAACACACGGCGAAACCAGACAAGCAAACAACAAGCGTGAACGGAAGAGCGAAGTTGAGGAGCAAAAGGACCCCAGGTTGAAACCGGGTAAGAGACAAACCCAGGAAACTAAATACGAATTTTGCAATTTCCAAACATATATATATATTACATTGCAGGCCTGAATCAACCAAATAAGTTTACAACGAAACTCGTGATGAGGGTCGAACCCTTTCCACTATTAACAGACGCGATAGAGAATATATCAAACCCTCTATACTACAACAACAAAATATAGACGCGAGATTGCAATACAAAGCCGAAGACCACCAGGGTACCTAGGTTACAAATCAACAAGAAGCTACAGGTAGCCTAAAAGCATACGAAAGCAACTAAATGAAAAGCACAGAGCTACCCGGAAACATGAAGCCGTAACCTGTTGCGAAGAGCCACGGAGCCGTCACCTGCAACGACAGAAAGTAAACACGTTAGGGTTTGAAGGAGTGACAAAACCCTGACCCGAAACCATACCATAAGCTCATGAGTAAAGGAACGAAATAGCCAAGAAGACGAGGAGTAAAAGAGAAGGGGAGATACTGTACCTGTAGGTGAACGATTCCCCTGTTCACCGAGACAAAACCTGACCACAGAGGGGCCAAATTGGTCAGTCATTATTCGAGAAGCGAATAAGGAAATATAACAGAGAACTTAAGCTTACCTGAACGACGAGTTGAATGCCGGAGAACAGCTGTTGCAGACCATCGAATGTACATTGCCACTGAGCATAGCAGAAACCCTCCACATTGAGAAACTACCACAAAAACACAGCGCCATTAGCCGAGATAAACCAACAACTCAGAAAAATAACAGTCGACAGAGTAATCCACGGGAAGAAGCCGATAAGAAAACCACTAACAGAGCCGTAACTTACCAATGAATGCGAGAACCAAGTATGCAGGCAGAACCACGGTGAAAAACCAAACATTTGAGCAAGAAATCCATAGGAAATTGACTAAGTATCGACTGTTATCACAGAGACAGAGCCGAGCTCGAAACCAGGTTGCAGAGCAGTGAAACAACTGACCAAAATGACAATGAGTGCGAAATGACCAAACAAAAGGGCAACCGGGAGGATTAGGGTTGCAACAAAACCGAGACGGACAGGTGTTAGCACGAGAACGGATAAGGTACCGGGAGGTAGGTAGGTAATCACATTCGCATTCAATATCGAACCGAGCCAAAAGATTAGCAATCAACCATAATCAACAAACAAATCTGAACAGTACTGTGGGTAGGTGAGCTGGAGAGGGGCCGCGTGGACGGGCCACATCAATTGGTATCAGAGCTCGTTTTTATTTTATTTTATTTGTTAGTTAGAGGAAGATGGCATAAGTACAAGCGCCAAGACGAGGGCGTGGCAGAGGTGCACGAAGGGGAGGAGGAGATGAAGGATTAAGAGAACAGATTAGAGTTCTTACAGGTCGCTTGGAAGCAGTGGAAGCGGGTAGACGAAGAGACCCAGAATTGGGAGATGAGAGTGAGGAAGAAACAGTAGCTGCTGCAGAAGCTTCTGATGAAGAAGCTCCAGAATTAAGACTGCTGCGTTCAATCTTATTGGCCAGCAGCAAGCCAAATACAGAAATTTCAAATTATGATGGTAGTCTGTCTGCTGATATTCTATTAGATTGGATCAGCGAATTGGATAAATACTTTGAGAATGAAGAAATTAGGGAGGATAAGAAAGTTAAGTTCGCCGCTACTAAATTAAAAGGACATGCCCTCTTATGGTGGGATAATGTCCAGGCAGACAGAAAAAGATTGAATAAATTACCCATACGAAACTGGGCGAGGATGGTAGCGAAACTGAAAGGCAGGTTTTTGCCAAATGATTACCAGGTTGAACTATGTCGGAGAGTGCAGAATTTGAGACAGAAGGGTATGACTGTCAAAGAATACACGGAAGAGTTCTACCGGGTCGATCTACGTGCTGGTTACATGGATGAGACTCCTGAAAAGACAGCACGGTATGTCAACAGTTTGAGGATGGAGATCCTGGATGAAATTAGTATTCTTTCTCCCAGAAGTATAGAGGAAGCCTTTCAGAGTGCTGTGAAGGCTGAGGAGAAAATTAATAGAAAGCAGAATAACAGGAGAGGAAGAGGACAGCAGCTCAAAAACTTTAGGGACAGCTGACGAAGGAGACAGCACTAGAGGAGGTCGGTCATATCAGCGTGGACGAGGGAATTGCCGTGGAAGAGGAACTGGTTTCCAGTGCTACAGGTGTCAAAAATGGGGACATCGATCCTTTGAGTGCCCAGAAGTTGAGCAGGCAGGTCAGAGAGGAACGTATATGGTTCAGCCGGAAGAAGCAGAAGCATAGCCACGAGAAGTGGAAGATGTGGCAGAAACGGGAGAAGCATTGCTCCTGAATAAAGTTCTGCTAAAGCCAACCAAAGAAGTGTCTGAACCGACTCAGCGGAAGTCACTGTTTCGGACAGTCTGTAAATCGCATGGGAAATGCTGCAAAGTGATAATAGACAGTGGGAGTACGGATAACTTGGTTGCCACTGAGATGGTAGAAAAATTGGGGTTAAAGCGGCTGAAACACCCCACACCTTACAAGGTGTTGTGGCTACAGAAAGGCCACTAGCTGTTGGTTGATGAACAATGCGAGGTGGAGTTTCGCATTGGCAAGTACCACGATACAGTGGTCTGCGATATTATGCCCATGGACGTGTGCCACATACTGCTCGGAAGACCATGGCAGTATGACAGAAGGGTGACACACGATGGAAAGACAAATTGTTACAAGTTTACGAAGGATGGGGTCAAACACACACTCGTGCCCATCAAAGAGGAAGATTCAGTAGAATCTAGCGGAACAAAGGCGTTGTTATTGGGAGGAAAACGGTTCATCAAACAGATTGATGAAACTGAAATAAATTTTGCAGTTGTGAGGAGGATGAAGCCAGTATTACTGAGCATAGAAAAAACAGAATTGCCTAAGGAAGTACAGGAGTTGTTAGAAGAATTTCAAGATATTGCAGCAGAGGAGTTTCCTGATAAGTTACCCCCTAAGAGGAGCATCAGCCATCATATCGATTTTATACCGGGAGCAAGTTTACCAAACAAGGCAGCGTACAGAATGAGTCCAAAGGACAATGAAGAGGTGCGCAAACAAGTGCAGGAATTGTTGGACAAGGGATTGATCAGAGAGAGTTTAAGCCCCTGTGCAGTACCTACAGTCCTTGCGCCCAAGAAGGTTGGAGAGTGGCGAATGTGTACAGATTCGTGGGCTATAAACAAGATCACCATCCATTACAGGTTTCCCTTGCCTAGGATGGATGACATGAGGGATTGCCTTAGTGGAGCAACGTATTTTACGAAAATCGATCTGAAAAGTGGGTATCATCAGATCAGGATTAGAGAAGGCGACGAATGGAAGACAGCCTTCAAGACCAATGAAGGGCTGTACGAATGGCTGGTTATGCCGTTTGGGTTGAGTAATGCTCCAAGTACATTTATGAGACTGATGAACGAAATGTTAAAGGAATTTATTGGAAAATTCGTGATAGTCTATCTGGATGATATTTTAATTTTTAGCAGAACAAAAAGAGAACACCTTCAACATATTCGAAGAGTATTCGAGAAACTGCAGCAGAACAAACTGCTGGTAAATTTGAAGAAATGCACTTTCCTACAGAAGGAGTTAATTTATCTGGGGTTCGTAGTGGCGGAGAATGAGTTGAAAATGGACCCAGAGAAGATTACAGCGATCATGAGTTGGCTGTCACCAAAGAGTTTATTCGAGGTACGTAGCTTTCACAGTTTAGCAAGTTTTTACAGAAAGTTTATCAAGAATTTTAGTGAAATCTGCGCGCCAATGCTAGAGACCATCAAAAAGGCTAGTCAACCTTTTTGCTGGACTAAAGCAGCAGAAGACAGTTTTCAACTTCTGAAGCGGAAAATAACAGAGAGGCCAATCTTGAGGCTGCCCGACTTCAGCAAACCTTTTCAGGTTCGATGCGATGCAAGCGAGACAGCTATTGGTGCTGTACTCAGTCAAGAGGACAGACCTGTGGCATTCTTTAGTGAGAAACTAAACGAAAGCCGGCAGAAGTATTCGTCATACGACAAAGAATTCTATGCAGTGGTTCAAGCCTTGAAGCATTGGAGGCACTACTTACTAGGTAATGAGTTTGTTTTGTTCTCTAATAATACTGCGTTACAGTACATAACACAGCAGCACAAATTGAACCATAAGCACGCCAAGTGGGTGGAGTACCTACAAAGTTTTACTTTCGTGCTGAAGCAGATAAGTGGAAAAGCCAACAAAGTGGCGGATGCTTTAAGCAGAAGAGCTTTGCTCTTACAGGAAAGCTGGATACAGGTAATGGGGTTTGAGTATTTGAAGGATTTGTACCAGATGGATGCGGATTTCAAGGAAGCCTTTGAGGCATGCCAAAATCCTGTCTTACGAAATACAAGCCCATGGCTGGATTTTAATTTGCAGGACGGATTGTTATTTCGTGGTGGACAACTATGTATTCCAGATTGTTCGATGAGGGAAAATTTATTGAAAGAGAAGCATAGCGGAGGTCTAGCAGGACATTTTGGCGTTGATAAAACATTGGAACAGCTAGGACACTTTTACTACTGGCCGAAAATGAGTCGAGACGTACAGAGGTATGTAACCAGATGTAAAATCTGCCAACTGGCGAAAGGGCACAGCCAGAATGCTGGGTTATATACGCCCCTACCAGTTCCAAGCAGACCTTGGGATTCAGTCAGCATTGACTTTGTCCTAGGATTACCCAAAACGCAGCGGGGTTATGATTCAGTGATGGTGGTGGTGGATAGATTTTCCAAAATGGCTCATTTCATTCCGTGCCGGAAGACTAGCGATGCCACCTATGTGGCACACCTCTTCTTCACAGAAGTAGTTCGAATACATGGCTTACTAAGGACTATAGTTTCAGACATGGATGTAAAATTTACAGGGCATTTCTGGCACACCCTGTGGAAAAAGCTGGGCACACAGTTAAATTTCAGTTCCGCGTATCACCCGCAGACTGATGGACAGACGAAAGTAGTTAACAGAAGTTTGGGCAATTTATTACGAAGTTTGACAGGAGAAAACTCGCGATTGTGGGATCGAGCTCTGGCCCAGGCCGAATTCGCTTACAACGAT
>APFE030759362.1:0-12237 GCA_000404065.3 Pinus taeda | reverse complement strand
TGTAGTGCCAAACTCTGTGAGTTGTTCCTGCAATTGATGTTGCATTTTCCTGTGTGTGTCACTTTCATGGGTGTGAATTGTTATCTTGAGTATTTCTTTTACCTTCTTTAACAATTCAATGGTTGGATGCAAACATTAAAGAGGCAATGTTTGTTGGGGTAGGATGCTGAATTTATTGGCAGTACTCATACAACAATCGTAAGTAGCCTGTATCCATACCTGTTTCCATCCAAAAAGAAAACATTGTAAGTGACAATGGATGTGTTTAATGAAAGCATGTTTTTTAAAGAGGTGAAGTAAAATAAATAATTTTTTAAAGAAATTTCTAAATTGCATTGAATGCTAGACCTTGCTATTCTTGGCGGGAAATATTTTGTTTGAATATTTGAAATAAAATAAATGATTGAAAACTAATATAAAGTTATATGAGATTAAATGTAATAGAAAGCAAATGTATGTGAAATTTTGGTTACTGCAGCAAGTGGTGTTTACCATGTGGGTAATTCTAGAGAACAAGTTGTATGATTGGCTAGAGTGTATTCTCCTACATAGATTTTGATGCAAGCAATGATTCCTCTTGCTGTCTACACTTAAGATATGGATTCTCGTGCATTTATGCAATTTGTGAGAACGGGAATGCTAGATTGATTTGAATGTCTACCAATGACCGCACTCTTGAAATTGCAGTGAATGTTAGCCCTTGTCGTTCTTTGGTGCCGATGTCTACTGTTGCTTTGTCTAATGCCATTCCTTGTGACTTGTGTATCGTTAAAGCCCATGCCATTTGAAGTGGTATCTAATGGCTTACACCCATTGTGATGGGCGAAATGGGTACATATGTTGGGTGTGAAATGTCCCATGGTGTTCCTTTGTATTGTATAAAGTTGACAACCACGAAGGATGGTAATTCTGGGGGCTTTGAGCCAATAGAATAAAATATTGAGATGACCTTCCCAAGTGCGCCATTGATGAGGCCTGCATGTACCCATAAGTTTCTGGTGAGCATAAATTTTTGTTCATTGCATAAGAGCACTTTTGCAGGCAAATGCTAATCTTTTGTTGTAGTAGGATTTTTCTGCCTTTATTGTTCTGCAGAGCAAAGCGCTATTGGGATGTTCAATTTTTTAAGCATTTTCTTATTATGTAAAACAACTGAGTTTTTTATTGCATATAGGCGCACGGATTCTTCAAATTTGCGTTTCTCTTGATGCGTAAGAGATGAACTTGTTCTTGACACTAGGTGTTGCCAATATTGAAGTGTAGATATTCCATTTCTGAGATTTGTGAGTATTTGCCAAAAAGAAACCTGGGAAGGGCTAACTCCTTGTCGATGAAAAATGGTTGAAAGTGTTATGAATATGTCGAAGTTGTGCCAAAGTGCAGTGCCACGCGATTTCCTAGCGTATAAAGGAATGTCTTTTACAGGTGGTCACTGGCCTAAATCTCCGACAAGGATAATTGAGCAATTACCAAATGGTGCATTTCGGTGAAGAGGGAATGCCTCTCTTGACGATCGTCAATGCGAGTAAGCATTTTTCGACCAATGAAGCTCATTTTATCAATGAGAATGTACTCTACATGACAGAGTTCCTCTTGCAGTTGTAGGAGTGGTTGGCCTTCAAGATGATACATTGTTTGGATAGGGATACGAAGGGTAGAGTGAATTGTGAGGGCATTTATGTTAAAAGTTGCAACACCTGTTGGTGCAAGTAACAACAAAGGGTTTTTGTTTGTTGGTGAGTTTTCTAGAAATGCATGGTGCAAACATTTAATCAAATGGGATTTTCTTGTCCCAGTTGTTCCTTGTATGATGATTCTGCGTGGAAGCTTTGGCAAAGGGGTTTTAAAGTGTGAAAAAATAGTGGTGAACGCTATGTTTTGGGTAGGAGATAATGTGTGATATTGGGGAAGGTTGGAAAAAGAATGATGTTGGTTTTGAATTGTTGAGCGGTTGAATTCAATGACATTTATGGCAGTTTCTTGCAAGTGAGGAGGGATAGTATTATGTGACCAATTGTGGTTGGCATCGAAGTCGCGGTAGCCAATCATGTCAAGGTCATCAATTACGATATTGTAACATGGGTGCAACTGAGAGAGGATTTGCCATTCATTCATTTGCATGGAATCAGGAGGGGTGTCAGGGGTAGTTTGATCTTCAGTATGTGGGGTTTGTGGGTTTTCAATTTCTCGATGGACATGTCATGGTGTATATGTACCCTTTTTTGTTCCCAGTGTGCAATAATTTCTGCATCAGTTAAACCAATATCATTGGGGAGTGTTCGGAAGGGGAAATACAATAGTAATTCACTCCAGCAAAAAGTGGCATAACAAGGATCATTAGAGGAAGGAATGACATTGTAACAGGGAAATACACATACAATCATTGGTGGGAATATCTGTTTCCATTGGTTTTTTTTCTGCTAGGAAGAATATGAACATGAGCGTGAAGCTTCAAGGAGGGGCAGTGATTCCATTGAAACAGGCCTATTCATGTATGCAAGGATAAATTTTGGTGTCGAACTGGGGTTCTTGGTATCTTGCGAAACACATTTAAAAATAGTCTTGTTGACATTCAAAGAACGAAATATATGGCTACTGAGAGAAAGAGGTAGCTTTTGTAACATATGGCAATTTTCTTGTGCTCCAATGTCTCTATCTGCAATCGTTTCTGTAAGTAGTTTTCAGATAACAGAAACAATAGGTGCTTCTAGAATGGCACTTTGTGATAGATGTGATAGCATTTGACGATAGCTCTCAGATCTTGTTTCTGATTTTGCTGCATATTTTGAAATATATTTTAACGCAGAATGGCGAGAAAGGACTAGTTGGCAATCAACATTTTCTCTCCAAATAGAGAGTAGATTGGCATTGTGAATATTCAATATTTCATCATTGCGAGTAGGGACGTAGGTTTTATGACCTTTATCATCAATGAAAAGTGAAGATGTGGACTTCAACTCCCACAGTACTCCATACCGACAGCTAAGTACATTGTCTTTCTTGCTAAGACAAGAAGATTCATGACACTTTGTATGATGTTGAGTGTGAGTGACGAGCTTTGTATAGTCTTCAAACTGATTGGATGTGTATATTGATGTTGTTTCAAGAAGACATGGGTTATGAATTGTTGATTGGTGAAGCAGAATATTTCGGTATTCTGCTTGACGTGGATTCTAGGCACTTATGTAGTGGTCGAAATATTTCTATGCATTAGCAATTTCTAATGCATTGTTCCAGTCAATTGTGTCCATGTTTGGTGCATTTTGCAACCAGAATGTGTGCGGATCCTCTATGTTGTCATTCATATCTGAATATAATATGAAGGTAAAATCTAGTTAAAAAATATATATGCAATGTAGAAAATTAATGTAGAAGGAAATGGATATTAAAAAATACCTACAGTAATAGTCTACTACATGGAGGTCTTTTTGCAAGATTTCTTCAAGAAAAACTGTAAATCTGCAATGCATATAATGGGCTGTTAGATGTGGGTTCTTAATTATGTTTCATATTTTCCATTGGAAGTGTTTGACTAAATTGGAAGGAACACTGGCAAGCATGATCATGTGCAAGTCATGCCATTTAGTGTCAGTTGCACTGAGAGTGAAAAAGAATGTCAGACTTCCTATTTGCATGATCATGTCAATCAACTCATATCGTCGTTTGTTCCAGAAAGACCATGTTCTGCGTAGGGTTGAACTGAACCACATTATTTTCTCTGGCAATCTTGAATCTGGAGAGTCATGAAGACACTGTCGTAGGTCTGAAGCCATTGTTGGCAAGTTGTTCTCAATGTACTTTTTCACAAAAACACTAGCAGTTGTTTGGCTACAATGGTGCATTAGAATGTTATAAAGATAGTAGCGGAATCTTGGGTGTTAGCAAAATCAGTTATCATGGTAGCGCAGCAAGTGTAAAGCATATTCATGAATCTCAACTTTTGTAAGTCTTGGTTGCATGATCATGGCAATGCCTGTAGGGAAGAGTGTGGGGAATGCCATGGCAAAGAGGCCTATGGTGTTGTATTCATTCATAGCTGTTAAAGATATTAGAGGCTAATCGATAGAGCTTGTTGAATTTGAATGGGTCAAATGCAAATAATTACAAATGTGCTCAAGTTCAGTACTTGAATTTGGGAGTATTGGAATGAAAGTAGAGGGTTGGATTTCTAATGGAGGTAGCATGACATTAGTATCATAAGTAGAATCAATAGTGGTTTGATGGGGTTCAAAAGAGGAGGTGGTTACATTATGGAGAAGAGAAGAAATATCTGTAGGGTGATCTGGTAGTGCAAAAATAACATATGAATTGAATTGAACATTAGAGTAGTAAGGGTCATTTTTTGTTTTGTATTCAACGGCTGCAAGGACACGTGATTTGCAATCGAAGAATTCATAAGCCTTTTCAGATGGATTTTTCCTTTTCACAATGAGGATGTCTAAGTCAGAAATCTTTCGGGAAGAGTATTTGGCAATAGTGGTGATGTCTTGAGGGAAGTTAATTGTATGGCACTATATTTGTATTGACCACCATGGGCATGAGTGACTTGTAGAATGGGGTTTACACGTGCAATGAGCATTTCTTAAACTTGTATTAACTGTTGAAGGACATAGGATTGTTCACCAGGGTTCATGTGTTCAGAAAAACAATTGGTAGATTAAGATGATGCACAACGAAAACAAGAAAGTATACCATTTAAAAGCTTTGTTTTCATTCCTGGCTATAATTTTTGCATATTGTGCAAACATGCATGCTAGAAAGTTCATCAATCCTTTCTTGAAAGTGACGGTGTTCTTCATTAAGGGGAGGGTTATATTGGATTTGATGAAGGTGAGATGGGTTGGTTTGTATAGTTGGGAGAGCATTTGAGGTGGGAAGGGATGTAGAGGAAGTAGTAGGGTTGTTGCGGTTTCTATAAAGTAGTCGCCACCATGCATTTATTGTATCCTTTTGTTGTGCATAAAGAAGATTCCACTGATCATGTTTGTCCGCATTTTGATTGTTTTTTGTCATATCTAAATAAGTACAAACAATTAGTGTTAGTTTTCATAAACGAGTATTGCATGTTTGGAGAACGTATTACAAGTTTTAGAATTATTTTTTTTATTCGAACATCGGTGAAGGTAGGTAGATTAGGTAGAAGGAAAAACATGCAATTAGGAGTACTATAAAATCATATGTTATTCTGGCATCTATTATTGAGACGAGAGGAGCAAGATAACGAAGATTTTGCTTCCTTCTTCTTCTTTTTTTTTACAAGTTCAAATGATAGCATGAATAGATTCGCAAGCAATAGATCAATGTATAGCCATGTAAACAACCAATGGGAAAATTATGTAGTAAGTCTTTACAAATGTTGATATCTATATTATGTAAAATGAGAAGGGGTAAACATACATATTTTGGAATAACTGGAAGAGAGTATTTGTAGTAACAGTGTGCATCACATTAACATAGGTGTAATTTACAACAATATGAAACAATGAGTTGTGCATAAATGTTTGTTTATGTAAAAACAATAGTGTTTGAAAAGACCCTAAAAAACTTTTCATAGGTGGTGAACAATAGGTTGTTTTGAAGTGGACATTGCTTGAATTTCATTGAGGGCTTCTTTACATGCAGAGGCACATTGAATTTCTCCCAAATTCATCAATATTTGTTGCAAGCGTTGAACACCATTGAAGTAATCTGCTTTAATGGAAAGTGTTAGCAGGAAGTGACACCCTGAAATTCGACCACAAATTTCTTGCAGATCATTTGGTTCGATAGAAAGAAGGAACAAGTCTTTTGCTGTGATGCCCATGCGCTTGTTTCCTGCATCATTGAAAGCTGTGGCATTCTGCAGGTGCCTGGTGTGGTCATGTAGCTCAATTTTAAGTTTGTAATAGTAGTCACATTCTGGGAAGTCGCTGTTACATTTTGTACAATGCCAAAGATTGTTAGAATGCTCCACAACCTGCTTCATGCATTGTTTTCCATTGAAATCTAATGGACATGCTAGAAAGTAGAAGTCGTCCATGTGAAGAGCAGTTATTGTTGCACGAACTAAAACCCATATTGGTTTATCGGAGGTTTACATGCTAGCAATTTCATGAAACGTCTTTCGTGGTAGGGCATGTTTCGAAGCAACACCATAGTTTCTACTGAAAGATGTAGAAGAAGAGATATAACCTGTTTCACGGAACCATGCATGTAGTTGATGAGTTTCTTCAACTTGTGGATTTATGATGAGAGTGCTTGTTGATATCGTCCCTATTGTGGTGCCACTAAATTCAGATACATGACCTCCTTTGATTGCAAGAATTGGTGGGTTGTCAAAAGAGTAGAATTCAGCAAGGTTTTGTCCTATAGAGTCATAATGGTCTCCCCATAATGTTACGTCAATGCTAAAAGACAACTTGTATTTTAATATGAGTGTCCTCCTTAATGTTTCACTGTCGTCTTTTCGTCGAATTGTTTATGCAGGTGAGGTGGAAGTAACAACACCAATGACATCCACATTCGTATTTGTACTTGCACTTTTTATTTCAGTAATATTCCTGAAGTAAAAGCTCTAGTAAGGAAACATTGGATCATCTATGGGACATGGATTGATAGTGGAGGTAGAAAATAAGTAAATTTCCCATTTGTTCTTGAGGTGTTTGTAGTTTGGATTTACTTCTTTAATTGTGCCATTTGAAACAATGTATAGTTGCCCAACTTGAATTAGACTGTAAAGAGATTCAGCCAATTTAGCAAATGCAGAAAGGTGGATCTCTTCCTTATCACGATTGATAAGGTCAAACCCAAAAACTTTCCTGAGCCTCGCACATTGTTGTAAGTCTTCAATGATGTTTTTGCAGATGCTTTACCTTGGATTGATCAATATTTTCGAGCAAGATTGAGTGCCGTGAATGGAATTGTTGTAGTTGTTGCTGTAATTGGTGGAGTAACTACAAAGGGCAAGGTATCTTGTGTTGATGAAGAGCTAACCTGGGATGTACCTGCCTTTGCATGTAGTAGTGTTGATGATTCCTTCGTCAATGCTGCTGAGCGCATCACAACTTCTAGCTCAACCACTTGAATGGACCTTATGTAAACAAACGAGAAAGGAATTAACGAAGATATTTTTTTTTGTGTAATGTAGGAAGCGTATAGAAGACAAAAAATAGAAAATGGTAAATTCAAATGTTGGGCCTTACGAGGAGTTTTGAAGCATCGTGCAAGCTACTTTTTAAAGCAGAATTATTAAGCCAATTTGAATGTCTTCAGATGCAACTTGTTGGCTATATGTTGATGGTAGCAAAGTCTTGTGTTGATGTGTTCCATTAGATTGAGTAATGAAAAAGTGTGAGGATGTTGTTTTCAATGATGTAACAGAACCAATATCTATTATCTGGAGCAGTGGTTGAATATCAGTGGAACCATTCAGTAGTAGAGGAATGACATTTGTAGTCAAGGCTGGCTCCATAATATTAATAGAGGGATTCTTTTTCCATGATAGTAGTACCTGTAATTCATCAAATCACCACAACACAAAATTCATGTAAAGAATTATGTGATGTGAGTGAGGGAACTAATCTAGCAAGGCTAACTTCCGATGGTGAAACAATAATAAGGGAAAAAGGTATGAGAGTAAATTGTCATTCACAACACTATGAAAGATGAGATGACCTTGTAGGTGTTGTTAGTTAAGGTTAGCTTAGGTACTTGTAAGTACTAGTGCATCAAAAGATCCATGTGATATTAATTTGGACTTATCTATTTTTTCAATAGTAACATATATTGCTTCCATCAATTAAGGAAGAAGATTTCAAACATAAACCTCTTGCAGCCTATTGCATGTGAAATTAGGAATGGAATTATTCTGTAGGAAGAACAAGGATTTCATATTAGTCGTTGATGAGTCAAATAAAAAAATTGTCAGTTGTCCATATAGACCCCGTATGCGATTTAGGAGATTGATTCATCGAAGATGAGGAATCCAAGTCAGTGGATCTTGGCAGATTCTCCACAGTGAGTGGAGGAAATCCTAACAACCATCTAGATTGATGGTGAGGGCTGAATGTAGCCACAATGACTGGTAAATTTTATCAGATAAATTTTAAGGTGATATTCTTTAAGTCTAAAAAATGATAGCACTCAGGTACTTAAAAAGAAAAAATACACTAAAAATGACAATCAACAAACAAAGTGAAATTACCTTGTCTGATAAACATCGATTATTGAAGATGAAACCTGGTCTCCCAATGAGTAATAGAGAGGGATGGCCAAATGTACGGTTACGATTACTTTTGAGCTTCGCCCAAACCTCAGTTTGAGGGGCCAAGTAGTCTCGTGAAGATGAGCACCCTCCCAAAAAATGAAGACAAAGTAGGTCCATTCGTTTGAGGTACCAGGACAGCTCGTCCCAGTCACCTTAGGTAAGTACCTAGAAGTATTGGCCACTAGAGATACCTAAAATCACAGACATTACCAGGGGGGACATAGTCGTAGACAACACCCTGTGTGGGCAGGATACCTGAGTCCCCGAATCAGTTTCGAAATCCTCAAAGAGACCCTCCTTACACAAAATGCCCAAAGGAGTTGTAAAAGATGGTGGGCTACCTTCGACTACAATCTAATGTTGTCTCTTATTTCGCTCCGTTGTGAGTGGAGTGGTCCTAGTAATATGAGTGCAAAAGGAGTTTTCACTCTTTAACGACACTAGTTTGATTTGCAACCTTGGGTAGTTGACTCACTCTCTTATCCCAAGGTCCTAATCTATTTAATGTTGGTTTGCTCTAAAAAAAGTATTTGATTGATTTTAGTGTAAAGTTTAGTTTACTTTCTTATTTTTCTTTAGAGGGGGTGTTGACATATGAATATGATGAGACTCTCGACTCAATAAACTCTGTAGAATAATGTTGTAAAAAAAAATTTCAATTTCTTATGCAAACAAGTCTTATTCTACACATGTATTATTTCACATATTCATGTATTCATGAGTGCATCTAAAGTCATTCAACACTTTGCGTAACCGAAAGTTCCTTTTCTCAATATTCCCTAACAACTATTGAACCAAAACAAAGAAGCCTACAACTATTTCGACAGAAGGAGATATATAGTTTATGAGATTTTCTTTCAACAAAAAATTCTTTTATGAGAGAAAAACTAAAGCATTTTCTTAAAAAATAAATTTTAAGACACCAAATTTGGTAGCATGATACTGTTTCATATGCTAATTTAGCCCTTGGGACAAGTTTCCCCCCTTTTGGTCCACAATATCACTTGAAAAACATGGAAATGGGTCACTAATGCACAACTGAAAGTTCCTTTTCTCAATATTCCCTAACAACTATTGAACCAAAACAAAGCAACCTACAACTATTTCAACAAAAGGAGATATACAGTTTATCAGTTTTTCTTTCAACAAGAATTTCTTTTATGAGAGAAAAACTAAAGAATTTTCTTAAAAAATAAATATTAAGACACGAAATTTGTTAGCAATGTACTATTGCAGATCCTAATTTAGCCCTTGGGACAAGTTTCCCCCCCTTTTGGTCCACAAAATCTCTTGAAAAACATGGAAACGGTTCACTAACGCTTTGTCTATGTGTAAACAGAGCTTTATTTTGGCCACTAATGCTCCCTGTGCACAGTCAAAGAGCTTTATAAATCTCTGTGTAGACCAGCAACATGATTTAGTGAGGGAAAGAGCTCAAAAAGTGGGCTTTTGGGATCAGTTTTTGAAGAGAAAACAACTTTGTAGGATGCAACAAGTTAGATGGTGGATCAGAGAAGGATACAAATAATGCCAGTTCTACTATGGGGTAAAATGCATGGGATGAAAAATACCCTCGAAAGTCTTCGCGGGACTTCCGACAAACCATAAGGTTATCTGCAAAAGGTACCTATTACACACATGGTCTTCTATCTTACATTTATTGATAGGATATGGAGAAAGGATCACCGTTGGTTCTTTCTAGATTCACTTGGGGATATCCGTGCGGTAAGAAGAACTCCTCATGACTGGCTCCAAGATGATTCCTACACAAAAGAATGACTGTGACATTAACTAAAGAAGCTCGAAATCCAAACATGATACTGAGGAATATTAAACTTTATCATGTCTTAGTCCAAGACCATTCATATTGAGAATCCCAGAGAGGGAGGTCTTGTGTTTTCTAGCAATATCAACACGTTTTTCTGCACTGAATCCTTGCCTCAAGAGCATCATAAAATGTCATGAACCTAAACTTAAAGTCTGACTTTCTTTCGAAAATGAAAGAAACTCACAGTAGGAAAACTGAAACATTGAAACTTAAATATATATAATGTAAACCTGGTTATGTGCTAATAGTAGCAAATAACAAAGAAAATAGTAGTGACATGAATAAACTCAACAATAGCAACTACGGCTCAGTAATAACAGTAGAAATTCCATTATCGAGTTATGGTTGTAAATCAAGTTCGTCCTTTGTGAATGGAGTAGTTACAAACCATATTCTTCAGAGGTAGGATTAAATATGAGTGAGAAAGGGTCTCTTCATAGTGAATATATAGTGAATACACACTCATATCACACGTGTTTGTACTAATATCATTGATTCTGATGATGAATAAGTAAAATGGTAAAAGATACAAGTTGGATGGATCCCATTCATTATATAACTATCTATTTGAAAAAATAAAATAAAAAAAGATGTCATTGATCAAGAATGACATGCACTATCATATTGATGGGGATTAAGAGGGGCACTGATTCCAGCAAGCTCACTCTAGCCCTTGGACTAACAGGGACACTGATTCCTTCGCTCAAAAAAAAAAAGATAGGCAAAGTACCTATACTTCCAGGAAAGAATCTATATTTTTATACATGAGATAAAAAGGTCAAGCAACCTTAGGAGACATTGCATGAGAATGCAGACTATCAAGTTGGGTAAGCCCAACAACCCTTGTACTCTATTACTCTTTGAATAAACAATCCCACTGGCTTATTTATCATGTCTAATATTAAAGTGTCTGAACCCTCTCACAAAACATGGCATTAGTGCAGTTACAAATTTGGGTGATCACTGAAAGAAGGAACAATCTCATTCATGTGACTGGGCAACAATAGCATATTGAATCATGAAAACATTGAAGACTTAAATAACTCTAAATTCAAGGCCAATTGCATAAAATAAATGAAAACATCTGAACTACTTATTTTCAGTCCATGTTTTTTAGGGAAATATATCAAAATAGATAATGTGTTGTAATTGTGCAAAGTAAGGGATTTAAGAAATTCATAGCTGAGATGGTAAAATTGGACAATGTTGGGATTACCAATGCCCTGTCTCAATCATGAACATTCATGGATTCTTTGTTTAGCCACTTTTCAATATCTCCTTGCACTCTCAAACCTATACTTGGGTACAATAACACAACATTACGAATTTACATCATTTCTAATTGATAGATCTATTGAATTAACAAATTGGATTTAACATGTTAATGTCCATTACAAAACAAAATGTTAAATAAAAGATAGCAAAACCACTTTCAACAGTAATCAGATTTAGAACAAGAACAATGGTTAGTTTTCTGACCATTGCATTAAAAAGAAAATATAATCGGAAAGTGATTTTCTATGTGAGCACAGTAGCAAATATTGGTCCAGTATTGGAACGAAAATAGGTAATGTTTGGATTAAAAGGGATTATTTGTTTCACAATACATTTGTTCACAGACTATAAAATCAATGGACTTGTAAGAAAATAAAAAGGTTTTACCTTTCAATCGATTTAAATATGCTTGAAATTTCAACAATAGATCCACTGCTGAGGTCAATGTTCTCATCCAAACACCAAGGGGATTCATTGTAATGCTCAATAAAAAGGGCAAGGAACTGATGCACTTTGAATGGCTCCGAGGATTGCAGGGGATAGAGTATCTCCCGTGTGAAGTTCTTTGTTATCAGAAACACGCTCAACCCATGACAATTTGTGAGGTGATGGTAGATGAAGTTGAGTGCTTGCCAAAAGCAAGGGAAGAAGAGCAACAACAACAAGTGGTAAGGAAAAAGCAGTAAAAATATCTTCAAGAGTGACAAAAGAATGGGAAAAAGTAGTAAGGCAACTCAAAGGGCCAGGTTCAATGCACAACAAAACTAGGAGGTGAAAATAAGGCAACTCATATATTTGGAAAAAGTAGTCAACTTCAAATCAACAGTTGAAACTGTCTCACTTGATCGAACGGTTCAGGGTAAAAGTGGTTGACCAATTGTTGATGATC
>APFE030759356.1:35774-64276 GCA_000404065.3 Pinus taeda | reverse complement strand
ATGTAGGCTTTTCTGGGTCACTGTCTCCTTCTCCGACACACACTCCTTTCAACAGCTCATTGAAAATGAGGGTGTGTTGTACCATCCGGGACCAGTCAGGATAGTTCTCCTTGCCAGTGAGAACTATTCCTATCATAGAGATGATTGAATGCATTCTGTAAAAAATTACTTCTGCTGATATAAAAAACTTTTGCTGATATATTAATACTTCTGATGGCGAGAAAAAAAATTTGCTCTTAAAAAACTTCCGCTGCTAAAAAAATGATTTTGATATGGAAATATATTCAAAATCATTCAAAATTCTGCTACGCCATTTATATTATTGATCATTGAAATGAATACATATATCACTATATATATATATATATCACCGCAAAAAAAATGTTTGAACGCTTGTGTTAAAAGAAAAGCAATTGCTCTTCCTTTCTTCGTTAATATAATCACTGTCTTAGATCTCCATTTATCTTCTGTAGTGTCCTGGGGATTATATTCTTTGATACAAACAATCGTTTCTCTTCTCTAATAAACAGAGAGGGAGCGACTCTCGACAGTACTCAGGCCACCAAGATACATTTATAGGCCACCAATATTAGCTCGAACGATAGCCTTCGATGTAACGAGAATTTACTTTGACTCTATCATGATTTCATAAATCCAGACCCTCGCAAATGCATCGAATCTCCTATTAATTGAAAAACGCAAAACCCTTACCCACAGCGAAGATGAGATGATGATGTAGCAAGCATAAACTTCCAACCCCAACACGAGACGCCATATTTCCACAATTTTTTTTTCCAGTTAACCAGAGATTTCGATGGCTTTAACCTCAGGTTTCGGGTGAGCCTGTTTGGGGACGGTAACAGTAAGCACGAACTCGGAACATATTGGGTGGAATTTTGACTATCTACCAACTGGCTCCGAGAACCAACCGCAGAGAGAAGCAGAGAAAAAATAAAGGCGGTACTATACAGTACTCCACCTTGGCATTTAAATGAGGGCCGAGTGATTCGGAAAAATTGGGTTCAAAAAATTGTTGGACAGAGCTTTGTGGCTCCAACTTCGTCACTGCAAAAAGTCATCGAATCGAATATGAACAGTCATCGAATCAAATGAACAGTCATCGAATCGAATACGTTGGGAGGTGTACGAAAACGAAGAGTTTCGTTTCGTTGTGTAACGTGCAAGCGGAAAGGGAGACTGACAATGGCTCTGAATAACGCAACAATGCACAGGAACGGGCAAGCGTTTCAATTCAGATGTTTGGTATGCAGCTTTCAAGCAGGCAGGCGTTTCCTTCAGGTGTGGGACAGAGGAGTAGAAGGCAGGCAGTGGATAGGAGTTACAAAGCAAGGTTAAAAAAAGACCCTGGGACCTGTGCTCTGATACCATGTCAGGCCAGGAGTAACTCCAGAAAACTAATGCATTTATTCATTTAGCCAGCTATCTATTATATACATGAATGTGATTGTTCAGTTCATCTTCTCGATGACTGTTCACATTCAGTTCCCCAATCACTGAGGATTAGGTGTCAACAGATCCAAAGTGGGTTGACGACCTGGCTGGGAGGAAGTGGGATTAGAAGAGGCAATGGTGGCAGAGGATGAGAAATAACTTTGGATGTTTGTTCTTTTTGTTGCTTTTGATTGTTGGCCAAGAGAAGGAGGAACATAGTGAAAGGCGTCATTGGTGGAAGGGATAGAAGAGGAGTCTTGAATCTCATAATCATCATACCCACTCTCTTTCATGGCTTCTAATAATTCCCTTTTCCTTACAATGTCATATTGGATGACCTTCTCCTTAGCCTTATTCTCCTCAAACTTTTCGAACTTGGAAAGTTATTCTTCCCTAATAGGACCTAACACTTCATTTGGTGCTTCACATGGTTTTACTTGGCCTCTTATCCCAGTCAAGTGTTGTTTCAATCTGGAATATCCCCACCTGTAGTAGATTTATGGCAAAATTTGGATATCATTTTTCCATCAATCAAATCACAATGAGGCCATGTGCTGTCCTTGGCTTTTGGAGCCATGTTGGCTTGAAATAATTAAAACTTGCAAAGAAATCTGCCATTTAAAAAAAAAAAAATTGCAGCGAAGAAAAATGGAAAACCAAAGCTAAATTTAAGAAAAAAATGCACATGTAGGCTACAAAATTTGAAAGCATAGAACTAGAGATTTGATAGCGTAGAACACAAAAAATTTAATACATGGAAAACGGTGAAATGATGAATTTTTCAAGTGAAAATCCTTACCTAGAAATGCAAACTAGTTTCCTTAGCCTCCTCTTGAAGATGCTAACTCCACCGACAGCTCCAAATTATCTCCAAAATAGCTCCAACTCCAACTCCAAGCCTCCAAGATGACTACTCCAACAAAAATTCAACACTCTCCAAGCTCCCAATTAAACTCACAAAAACTCCAAATGAGATGTGTGAGACAAATGAGAGGGGTAAGCTCCTTTTAAAGGCTTGGAGAGGGTGTTTTTGGAGGAAAGGAACCCTCAATTTCACTCCAAAACACCTTGGAACCTTCCTAAAGTGTGTTGTGTGGGTCCTTCGTGGCCTTGGCAGTGAACCGACCTGTTAGCACCGGTTTATGTGATTTTTGGGTGAGGAGGTGAGTTAAACTCAATTTTTTTGCTGGTTTGACCCGATTGGCTAATGAACCGACTGGTTTGATCGGTTTCTGATTCAAGCTTGCCGGTTTTTAAAACACTAGTCCATACAAGGCTTTCTTCATTCTACATACACAAGACTCCCTCCCATGTAACTCAAAGCCTTGAGGCTGCTCAATTTACACCTCCTCTTGTATAACACCATTGAGAAAGGCGGTCTTCACATCCATCTAGTGAATCCTTTAGCCCATCTCAACTGCTATAGATATCACTGCTCTAATGGAAGTATAATGAGAAACCGATGCAAAGGTCTCCTCACAGTCAACTCCCTCTACCTGTGAGAACCCTCGCGCCACAAACTGAGCTTTGAACTTCTAAACACTCCCATCTACAACATGTTTGACCTTGTAGAGCCACCTAGAAGTCACAACTGACTTCCTATCAAGACGTGGCACTAACTCCTAGACATCATTCTTCATGATAGAGGCATACTCCTCCACCATGACATCCCTCCAGATCTGTTGTTTAGCGGCCTCCTCAAAACTAGTTGGTTCCATCTCCACAACATATGCCACGAAGCCACCCAACCTCTCTGGTGGTCTACTCTCCCTCACTGACCACTTGGGTCTCCCCATCGCCTCCTGAGCCTCCTTCAGGGTCTCCCAAAGCCATCTTGGCTTCCTCCTTGCAGTAGTCTCTTGTGGTGGTATGGGAAAATCCTCAACTGGTGCCTCTCCTCCCGGTGAGGAAGGTTCTGAAATAACCAAAGGAGATCATGAAGTCTGAGATACTGTGCCTGATGATCCTGCACCAGGTGAGCCTGTGCCAGGCGAAGCTGTACCCTATGAACCTATCACCCCCGAAGAAGGTGAACCTCCTGATCCTTATGTACCACCTGATGCACCTGAAACCTGTGGTGTGGCCCCTTACTGAGGAGCTGGCTGTTCTACTTGATCAATTTCCTGAGATCTTCTCAAAGCCCTGTCCTCCTCAAATGTCACATCCTCCTCAGTACTATCTTCCTCTGTGCAGGAAGATATATGCGGTAGGCTCTGCTAGTCTTGTTGTAATCCATTAGGATACCCCTCTCTATTGTGGGTTCCAACTTCGTCCTCTTCTCCTTAGGGACGTGTGAATATGTAAGGCACCCAAATACCTTGATGTGGCCAACTTTTGACTTCTTTCTAGTATATATCTCCTCAAGAGTCTTGCTCCCCAAGACTCTGTGTGGGCTCCTGTTTTGCAAATAAACAATAGTGTTACATGCCTCGACCTGCAAGAAGAAAGGTAAACTTTGATCATGCAACATTGATCTAACTGCACCCAAAATGGTCTTGTTCTTTCGCTTTGCCATCCCATTCCGCTGAGGGTTATAAGGCACAATGAGATCCCCCTGTTGATGCCAATACTCCCACAAAAATATTTCATCTTTGCTGAAGTGTACTCACCCCCATTGTCTAATCTCAACACCCTGATCTTCCTCCCTGTCTGCTTCTCCACAAGAGCCTTAAACTCTTGGAATTGCAGGAAGTCCTCATCCTTGGTCTTCATGAAGTAATCCAGGCCCTCTTGGAGTGGTCATCAATGAATGTCACATGGTACTCATATCCACTCAATGAGACATGGGACATAGGACCACATACATCAAAATGAATCAAATCAAGGATACCTGCAGCTTTGCTGTCGCTGCTCTGGAAAGGTTACTTGGTGTACTTTTCCAAAGCACACCCCCTGCACACATTATGATGTTGAGTGCTGAAATCTGGCAACCTGGTAACCATCTCCATCCTCATCCTGAAAGCTCCATGGTGCAAGTGGGCCATCCTCTTGTGCCATCACACACATAAATCACTGCTACTTGTCTGCGCTACCATAGCTCGAAGAGGCTGAAACATGAGTCTGTATAGTCTCCCACTGCAAGCTCCAATCGCACTAGTAGACTCGATATTGGATCCTCTAGGATATATTAACACTTGTCCCTTCCAAAGCAATACCTCATACCCCCTGTCCTCCAAGCTAGAAACTTATATCAAACTCTTCTTCAACCCTAGAACATAAAGAACATCTGTGACCTTTAGAGGAGGTGATGACTCCCTGTGAAATGAAACTGTCCCCACACCTGCTGCCTTGACTTTGGAGTTGTCACCAAGCACAACCTCCAACTCAATGTCATCCTCCAAAAGGCTCGTGAAGTGCTCTCTAACTCTGGTCACATGGCAGTGTTGAGAAATCTAGGGAAGGGATAGTTAAAAGATTTCTCTGCTTGATAATTGCTTGTGATGTACTTTTACTTCTTAGCTTATAGTCTTTTCTTGTATTGTTATTATTGTGTTCGTTTCATCAAGACAATTACCAATACAATACAAGACAAGTGACACAGTATGTAGGCTTCTCAGCCAGGGCCAAAACCTCTCCTCTCTTGAGAGAAAACCCGATCAAAATTCTTCTTCTAGATCTTCAATTAATGAGTATAAAGACCATGACGCAAACCCTTGACTCTAGTATCCTCCCAAGAACCTTGCCATAACCTTGATGTTTTGCCTCTTCTTCTTTCTCGACTTTCCTCTTGATCTTGAACTGCTCCCCTCGGCTCCTTAGAGAGACTTGGTCTCTATCCTTCACACTGCTCCTTCTTTGCTTCCTCTAGAGAATCTCGGTCTCTAGGCTTGCATTGGTCTCTTCTAGAGAAACTCGGTCTCTAGATCTCTATCTCGGTCACCAAGAATAAACCTTCTTCACCGTTCCAGAAGAAGTCTTCTTTGCTTCCCAGAAGAATCCTCCTTTGTTGCTCCAAAAGTAACTTCTCTTTGCTGCCCTAGAAGAAACTTCCTTCTTCGCTTGCCCAGAAGAAACCTACTTCTTTGCTTGCCCAGAAGAATCTCTTCTTTGCTGCCCCAGAAGAAGCCTCTCTTTGTTGATCCTAGAAGAAACCCTACTTTGCAATACCTAGAAGAATGTCATTCGCTATACCTTCTTCGTATTGCTTTTGCTTGACTCTTACTTCTCACTTCTTGATCGAATGCTTGTCGAGTTACTTGCTTTCAAGTGAGGCCGAGTGTGGCCATACATAAACTTCTTTCCATGTCCTTTTGGCCGACATGAACACAAGTAGTTAGGCTGATTTCTTCTAGAAGTTTCCTTCATCGTTGTAGGATGACTTGAAGAGGATAGGTGACAAGGTCCTGGAGGATACTTTACATAGACAAATTTGACATTTTACAAAGTGTAACATGACTTCATTACATGACAATGACTCTACCATTTTATGACTGGATGACAAATAATTCCTAAAGACTCTCAATGGGAGTCTTGACTTAAAAACAAAATCTCTTGCTCATGAAACCCATGAAGCAAGTCAATACAATAAAATTATTTTACATCTCATTATATAAAATCATAATTACATGTCATTATGAAGACCACACCTAGTTACACTTTTCAACACTCCCTCTTAACTAGGGAGGTGTTCATAATGGTACTTGGACTTTCTCAATCTGAAGAATTTCTCATAAGAAGAATTCAGATTGGTAACTCATTTGTATAGCATCATATCAACCAACATTGTTACATAGCAAGGCCTTGGCTAAAAACTCCTTATCTCCACAAGGTCTGAGCTCAATGCTGCGAGACCAATGATTTATAGACACCCTCATCATTGTCTCTCTTAGAACATCCCCTGCTCAGGTACTCAGGGTATGCTCCACGGGGACTATTCTTATCTTGGACTCCCCAACCCTCAAAGAATATCAGTCCTCCATGACTACTCTTTCTGTTGGATGCCCTATCTCATCCTCAAAGAGCATCAGATGCCAAATGATCACCCAATCCTCCATTCCGTCTTCCCAGATGAAGACTAGAATGAGATGTCTATCTCTCCCTCTCAAATAGGGAGGACATATTCCAATAAAGGAATGTACTCATTCCTACCAAAAAGGAATGTACCTAAGCTCCCTCTTGGCTTAGGAAGTCCAACTTTCTTTTGAGTAAGAAACTTCTTTTTCCGGCTCCATCTTAGGGACCTACAACAACTCCTCATGTGGAACAACCAATTGCCTGAAGAACTCCTCCCTTCTTTGATGTCATCAATTTCCTTTGTCATGGAGTCTTCATCTTTCAGGGACTTCTTCATAGGGCACAAACCATCCATCACTTTCATACATGAGTCAGTCATGTCTTCATTTTCGTTAGAAGGTGATCCATCAGATTTCCATCTCGTTTTTCTTCATGTCATTCTGCTTTCATGCCATATTTTCCGGAAGGATCTTACATCCTTCAATATGGTCCTCTTGGAAGTCATCCATAGATCTTCCATTTGGCAGTCCTACATAAGCCCATCCAGATATTAGTTAAAAAATAAATGAACATGTAAATCAAACATTACCTTTGTGATGGTCTTGCATCATGACATCTTCCTGTAGGTATGAGCATCTTGCATGCAAATTGACACATCTCCTAAAGACATTCATTGTTAAGGGTCCATCTTTTTTCTGACTCCTATCAAAGTCTTCATATCTTTCTGGGATATATTCCAGTCAACACTTCTTGGTCTCGGATGTTGAATGCCTTCTACCTTTGTTGCTCATTTTCACGATCTCTTCCTTTCTTTTCACACACTTCATTCCTAGGAGCTTCCAATCAGAGTTCCTTAATTGTAGATAGCTCCTTCATGCTTCATATGAGAACATATTATGTTGATTTCATCTAGTGTGACTTATGCTTTGCTGCAATCTTTCGGAGGAGGAGATCCTTTCTACTTTTGATCATGTTTCAAGGCTGTAACCACATTTTAGTATGCTGAGACAGTTTGTGACTACAGTTATATGCCGAGACAGTTTGTGACTACAGTTATATGCCGAGACAATGAGTGTTTGTTGAGATCTTTCTTAACATATGTACGCTTGAGACTATGACTAAGTTGTATGCCGAGGTAGTGAGTGAAGAGACCGAGACATTATCTCTACAGTACCCATTTGAAAACATAGAGACTATTACTCATCCGAGAACCTGAACCGTTGAGCTTGTTCGGAGTGACTTGACCGAGATTCCTGCACTCCTGTCCCCATCCGAAGTTCTGTGCCTCTGTCATCATCCGAAGTTTTAGAGAGATCTGAAAATCTACCTTTCTGTGGTGACCCTACACACCTATTTATAGTTGTTATGTCTCCATAAATAAGCCGACATGTCTACTGAACCGGTGTGTCACCTTTTATGAGGCGACTTGACAATTATATATGTATTGAGGCCGTCATCACTGTTCTTCTTCATTGTTTATCTTGCAGACTTCTTCTTGTGCTTGTCTTGGAGGGCTATTCTAGACTTGTATACATTACACATAGGCTCAAGAGTCAAGAAGAGCTCCTTATACATGACTTTGACTCTTTGACTTTCCTAGACTTATGAAATCAGCAAGAAACTCATTCATATAAATTACAAGTACAAAGATCAAAATCACATTTGTAAATACCGAACCTAGTTCTTCAACAGATTGAAGAAAGGTACAGGTAAGTACAAAGGAAAACTCCCATTTAAGTGTTTCAATTGTGGAAGAGTGGGGCATTATGCCTCCAAATGTCTTTACAAGGAAGAAGAAAATCAGTCTAGGGGGAAAGAAAAGAACAAATCTAATAAAATGCAGAAAGAGAAAAAGTTTATAAAGAAAATCTTCTATGCTCAGGAAGATAACAATGTATCTGAAAGCTCTATTGAATTCACTAGTGAAAATGGAACTAGTGAATTCATGTTGATGGCCTTAGAAGATCTGGAGGAAGAACTTAATGAATATGAAGGAGAAGAAGAAGGTGAAGTAGACCTTGAGGGGGAGTTGATCAATGCACTAGAAGAAATAGATAGATTAAAATAGAAGAATAAGAAACAAAAATATATTTTGAAAAATATGTTAAAGAAGAATCAAATTCAGAAGAGCTTGTCAAGTTGAAAGTTGAATTAGAAGAGGCAAAGAAGGTCGAGGTGAAAGATTGTCTAGTGTGAAAGATTGGAAGAAGAGGTGGTAACCTTGAAGAAAAAGCTAGAGAAGGCATAGACTGAACTAAATATGAATCTTCAACATATAAAGGGATCTGAAAAATTTGATGTGATATTAAATGCTCAGAGGTCTTCACTTATGAAAGTTGGATTAGGCTACGAAGGAGAATCCAATGAAAGTAAGGCAAAGGACAAAAGGACAATTACTTTTGTAAAGCTATCAAGGGAGATAATGACAATCCTCATCAGTCCGAGAACAAGAATTTGAGCAGCACATCTAATCCACAACAAGGAAACATTGCACCTAAGGAGCAACAACAAAGAAACACTTTCAACAAATTAAGACAGAGGACAAAAGGACAATTACTTTTGTAAAAGTTGTCAAGGAAGATAATGACAATCCTCATCAGTGTAAGACTAAGAATTTGAGCAACACATCTAATCCACAACAAGGAAACATTGCACCTAAGGAGCAACAACAAAGAAACACTTTCAACAAATTGCAACAGACAAAAGAAGTGGATAAACAAACGATAAGCTATTAGAGACCGTACTTCTTCAAGAGACAAGATTATCAAATGCCAACATGGTTCTATCCTCAATCATTGTCCACTACCAGGTATAGAAACTTCTTCTATGGGTATTGTTACTGTTGTAAACATTTTGGACATAAAGCTACAAATTGCAGAGCTTATGTCAGAAGGAATGAGCCTAGGAATACTAAAAGAAGAGAAGCTAACAATAGATTTGCAGACATGAAAACAAACATGAACCTAGACATAAACCCATTTTCCATTCTCTTTGATATCACTTAGTGTTTCTACTGTCACAATTTCGGGCATAAGT
Source organism: Pinus taeda (assembly GCA_000404065.3). Taxonomy (NCBI): domain Eukaryota; kingdom Viridiplantae; phylum Streptophyta; class Pinopsida; order Pinales; family Pinaceae; genus Pinus; species Pinus taeda. The sequence goes on along the minus strand of APFE030759356.1, from coordinate 54,835 downwards.
CATATGATTGTCAACTTAAAAATTGGTATATCACAATCTCAGAACAATTGCGGAACAAATGAATGTATGCAGTGGAGGAAAAAGAAAGAAGAGAAGAAAGCTAGTAAGTGTGGCCTAGTTATGTATGCTTAAGATCAAAACAGTAGATGGTATGTGGACAGTGGTTGCGCTAGATATATGACAAGAGATAAAAGCAAGTTTATATCTCTAGATGAAAATAAAACCGAAATGTCACATTTGGAAATGATGAAGCAGGAAGGATTAGAGGAAAGGGTACAGTTAGTCCGAATAATGGAAGAGGAAAGGCTCAGGATGTACTACTTGTGGATGGTTTGAAACATAATATGCTAAGTGTAAGTACGGTGTGTGATAGAGGTTGTGATGTTCTCTTCAGAGCGTAGGATTGTGAAATCAAGTCAACAACTACTGGACAAGTTTTGGCTAAAGGAGTTCGAATAGAAAATAAAGTATATATTTTGAAGGAAGATAATGAAGAGTGCGACATCAGCAAACAAGATGAGTCTTGGCTATGACATAGGAGATTTGGGCATCTCAATTTTGATCACATCACCAAGCTTAGTAAGAAGAGAGCAGTCAGAGATCTACCAAAGATAAAGAAACCTCAAAACTCTACTTGCAAGTCATGTCAAATGAGAAAATAGACTTGAACTTCATTCAAAGTCAAGGCTAAGTTGTCAAGTAGTAAGGCTTTGCAGTTAGTACTGTTGGATGGTTTTGTCATTGATGTCAACCCATGGGGTTGATTGGTTTTGACTTTGACCAAAAACACTAGTCATTGATGTCAAATGGTTAATGAACGCTTCTTAGTAATTGTCGGATTATATCAAGATGGCAACTATACTGTTGGATGGTGAAAAACCCAGGTCCTAGGGTTTGGGTTCCCTAGACTAAGGATGTACCTCGACTTTGTTGAGGGTTTTTGGTAGGTCAAATCTTTGAGTTTGGGTAAAAAATCTATGTCATTAGGTTCTTCTCGAAAAAATGTTTTTGTTGATATGTGGTATGTCCTGAGAGGCTTCCTGGTTTAAGATATATTCACAATTGAAGTTAGTGACCCTAGTTTTTGGGCTAAAACCCCAAGGGGTAGTGACATGACACCTCCTCCTACAGTTGTCAACATATGACATTTTTTATCACTATAATCTCACCTTGTATAAGTGACATAACTTCAAAAACCGAAGACAATAAATCATTCATTGACTTAATGCACGCATGTGTCACCTACAAAACACACCAAGGGAGAGTTAGTATACAATTTCTTGGTGTTTAAACAAACAACTAAAATAAGAACTGTTAAATAAAATTAATATTATTAAGAATAAAAATTGTTTTAAATTTCCCAAAATCATCACCTAATGAACCCCTTACTAGCCCCTCCAAAACACTATAAAAAGAGACCTTATTCTCCTCACCTAATCCTAAAAGTCAAGTCTCTCACAATAAGGGCAACGACTCTTTTTCTTAGCACACAAGATATTAATTAAATTATTTTTAATATCTTTATGAATCCTCCTAAAAGGCTCTCCAACGTTCACTTTAGGAACACTTCTCAAGCCCCTTGAAGGTCTATAAAAGAAGACCTTATACCTTACCTCACATATCAAAAACTCAACAGCGATTTTGTGAGAAACCTTTAAAACCTTTCGGACTATCTGAGGAAGATATTTCGGCCTTTCAATTCTAAACAGAACAACAAAATATTATAGGAGATCTAGGTGTCAAGGTAAGGGTTTCAATTTATATTGCTTTGTATGTTGCAATGGAATTCGTTCAACTCTTTGAGAATAGTTTCAGAACTTTGTTGTATGTTTGTTTAGGGATATGCTGGTATTGTTTTACCTTGATTCTAGGGTTAGTTTATCCTTAAAATCTGCTCTCTTCCTTTGCCTCTTATGATTCGGTTGGGATTCCTTTTCAATTGTACACACATGATTTTATTACAGACTTGCAGACTGTCTTGTAAAAGTTCTATAACATATCTTTGGACAACGGAAGGCGGCCTTTATTTTGATAATTATTACACTTGAAATTTTATCCTTGATTTTGATATGTGATTAGCGACTTTAGAACCTTAAATTTCAGATCTTAATGAGCATTACAACTCTGTGTTTGTCTTGGGTAACGATGCTTTTTTTTGGGTGCTAGAGCACGCTTTATGTCAGGCCAGGGGTAACTAAAAACAAATTGCGTTTCTTCATTAAGACTGCTCATGGTTATATATAAGGAGGGAGAGACTCTTGGGTTTCACCTCCCAGTGTCTCTTCATTTTCTTATTCTCCATTATTTACTATTTACATTATTTACAAATGTTCACCCAATCCCAATGATTAGGTGTCAACATTCCCCCCCTTAATTAGAAGGGATGTTGGTGAACTTTTCTCTTCAAGTGCTTTGGTGAAGATGTTTGCAATCTGATCCTTAGTGGAACAATGGCGCACATCGATTGTCTTGGCCTCAACATGATGTCGAATTAGATGGTATTTTGTATTGATGTGCTTCGATCCATCATGGAACTTTGGGTTCTTGGCCAACTTTATTGCAGAGGTGTTGTCAATCATGAGTGGAGTTGAATGTACTTGTTTTACTTGTAAATCTTCCAGAATTTTCCTGAGCCACACAATTTATTTTGTTGCCTTAGCTGCTGCCACATATACAACCTCTTTTATGGAATTTGTTGGAACTGATTGTTTGCGTGATCTCCATGAGACAACTCTTGATCCAAGACTCATAACATAACCTGAAGTAGATACCCTAGTTTCTTTGTATCCACCGAACTCTGAATCAGAGTATCCAATCAAGCTGAAGTCGCCCACGTGTGTATACTTGAGCCCAAAGTCTTGGGTTCCCTTCAATTACTTTAGAACTCTTTTTGCAGCAGACCAATGTCCCTCAAAAGGCTTTTGCATAAACCTAGAGAGGATTCCAACAACAAATGAAATATCCAATCTAGTAGTAGTCAGGGAGTTGAGACTTCCTACAAGCTGTCTATACCTTGTTGCATCCTCAAATTCTTTTCCTTCAATGGATGTGAGCTTTAAGTTCTGTTCCATTGGAGTAAGGATTGCCCTCAACCATGCCAAACTTGTTTAACAGATCTCTAATGTACTTCTTTTGAGAGAGGAATATATATTTCAGATGTTGAGTTACTTCAATACCAAGATAGTATTGAACATAGCCCAAGTCAATGATTTCAAAACCTTTCCTCAATTCCTTCTTTATGGATGCAATGTAGCTCTCATTATTCCCTATCATCAAAATATCATCTACATATACCACAAGATATAAAATTGTTTTGCCAACTTTCTTGACAAACAAAGTTGCATCATCAAGATCATAATGTTTGAAGTTGAGTTTCAGAAGATGCTCAGTTAACTTTTTCATACTAGGCTTGCGGTGCTTGCTTAAGGCTATACAAGAATTTCACAAGTTTGCATACTTTATGTTCATGTCCCTTCACAACAAATCCTTCTAGCTAGGACATAAAAACATTTTCTTTCAGATCTCCATTCAAGAAAGTAGTTTTTACATCCATTTGATGGAATTTCCAATCGTTCTAAGCTGCCAAGGCAAATAGTGTTCGAATGGTAGCCAATTTTGCTGTGGGGGCAAAAGTCTCCTCATAATCGACCCCTTCCTTTTGTGCAAAACCTTTTGTCACAAGCCTGGCTTTGTGCTTGTCAAGTGAGCCATCAGCTTTATACTTGTTCTTATAGACCCACTTGCAGCCAATTGGTTTGGTTCCCAATGGAGAATCAAGCAAATTCCAAGTGCCATTCGTTATCAAGGCAACATACTCCTTTTGCATCGCTTCTTTCCATTCATCATGAGAAGCGACTTCTTTGAAGGAAGTTGGTTCAAAATCTGTAGACAAATTTAGTTCACAATCATAAGAAACATCCATATCAGCGGGTGAATCAGAGTCATCTACATCACCTCCATTTTGCCGAGTTGAATTTCTTGTTCCTGTCTTTCCAACCTCATCAAGATGAACACTTTCAAGTGTTTTTGTCAACCATTTTGGGGGATCTTTCTGAGATGGTCCAGGCTGCTCAGTTGATTGAGTTGGGACTGAATCAAGATTGAGTCTCCCAATTTTGTCAATCACATCACTCAAAGTATCATCAGTGGTTGGAGCTTCATGTGGGGGAGAGAGTGTTTCAGAAGAAGATTCCAAAGATTGATCCATTATAGGAATCCCCACTTCAAGATTTGGAATTTGATTATTAAATTCTTGAAACGATTTTGCATGTCTGAATCTATCCAAGCGATCAAGCTGTCGCTCAACAACATTGTTAGCTTTGGAAGACTCAAGAAAGATTACATCTCTAGATACAACAAACTTTTTATTAACTTAATCATAGAGACGATATGCTTTGGAGGTATTTGAATACCCCAAGAAGATACACTTACGACTCCTTGCACCAAGTTTGTTTCTTTGTACCTTCGGTATTAAGGCATAACAGGTGGAACCAAAGACCTTGAGATGCTTTACTGAAGGAATGTGGCCATACCACATTTCATAAGGAGTCTTATTTCTAATAGCATAAGATGGACATCTATTCTTTACATATACAACACATAGAACTGCATCAGCCCAAAACATCAATTTTACATTCTTGAAAAACATCATGGAACGTACCATATTTAAGATTGCCCTATTCATTCTTTCAGCTACTCCATTTTGTTGGAGATTATAAGGCACAGTTGTTTGATGTTTGATCCCATGCTGGTGAAGATAGTTTTCAAATTCACTTGAAGTGTATTCTTTTCCATTATAAGTGTGAATAGAGCCAATATGAGATTGGGCATCATTTTCAATCCATGTATGAAAGTCTTGAATGTTTGAAAAGCATCAGATTTGTTCTTCAATAAATAAACCCAACACATTTTGGTGTAGTCATCAATAAATTTCATCATATATTTATTTCCATTTGTAGAAGGAACAGAAATAGGACTGCATAAATTTGAATGAATGAGTTCAAGTTTTCTATGTGCTCTGGAATGTGAATCATGAAAAAACTGTTTGCTATGCTTTCCTAGAATACAAGCATCACATTGCTTAAGTTTCCTAGGAATTGTAGGCAAACCAGCAACACCATTTTTCTTCAACAAGCGAATGTTGTCATAGTTCAAGTGTCCAAATCTAGCATGCCATGAAAGACTTGATGGAAATGTACCTTCATCATAATGAGAATTGTATGAGAAATTTTGTGCACGAGCAGAGGTACCTTGCAGCTTCAGAAGTCTTTCTTCTTCTATCCCCATCATGACAAGTGAGTGATTTGATGCTTTTCTGACCTCAACCTTGCCATCAAACATATGAATGGAGTGTCCTTGCTAGCGATGTGGACCAAGGACAAAAAGTTTCTCCTCAGTTGTGGGAGATATAAAACATCATGCAGAAGAAAGTCTGGAAGACTAGGTAATTTGAGCCTGATTGTGCCAAGCCCTGATGACTTGAGTTTTGATTTGTCTGCAAATTATATTGCTCCATCAACATTGTCAGCAAATTCTTCAAAAAAATCTCTTCTAAAAGTCACGTGGCAAGTCGCTCTTGAATCAAGCAATCAATCATTTTTCCAAGAAGCAAGTGAAGCATTAAACCAGTCTTCATTACTCCAATATTACAATATGCCACAACATAGTGAGCGGATTCAATTGCTTTATCTTTCTCTTTGTAATTGGTTTTACCTTTGGCTTGATTTCTTTCTTGCTCAATTTTGTCCCAAGGCAACTTGCATGTGGATGCATCATGTGATATCTCTATTGCAACATATGCAATGAAGATTAGACTTTCTCCTTGAGAGTGTCTGCCCCCCTTGCCTCTAAAATTTCTTCTTCCTATTCCTCTTCCTCTTCGACCACCTCTTCCTCTAGAAGAATCTTGAGCATGATTCTTCTCTCTATGCAACACACATAGCTTCTTCAGAACACTGAGGAGTTGTCTTATTCCAAAAGCTTTCTCTCTCTCAACAAATTTCTTCACAAGGGAGTCAAAGGTAATCTCTTTGAGGTTTCCATTTGCTTGCAATGACTCAAGATAATTTGAATAAGTGGGATAAACTGCCTTCACAAAATCTATAAGAGGAATGTCTAGTTGAACATCAGTGGCTTTGATATCATGCATAATAGATCCTACTTCTGATGCTAAAGCAAGAGGATCATCATTTTAAAATTCAAGACTGAACAATATAATCTTCAATTGGACAACTTCAAGTTCAAAGTGTGAGTCATAGAGTTCTTTCAATTTCTGTAAGGCTTCAAAAACATTTGAAAATGGTAAAATATGATGACTCCACCTTTTCATTTACAGATGCTGCAACCAAGGCATAGGCCTTGCTGTTCTTGTTTTCCCAAATGGCGATCTCTTTGTCTGAAGTGGGCTTTTCAGGTGCATTGTCTCCTACACCTTCACAGACTCCTTTCCACAACTCATTGACAATGAGAGTGTGTTTGATCTTCCGAGACCACTCAGGATAGTTCTCCTTGCCAGTGAGAACCACTTTAACAATAGATATTAATGAATGCATTTTAAATGTGTACTATGAAAAAATGTACTCCTGCTGCCTATATGATGTAAGAAATTGCATTTTTGGTATAAAAAATTGTACTTTGATATAAGCTATAGATGTATTACTTAGTGGATCCAATGGAAATATGGAATCCAAAAAATTAAATTTGTATCAAAAACTTTAAAATGCCACTCTTGACAACCCAAATGGAAAAATTTGTTATACAATGTCCAGATACATCCCTTCTAAAATAAAAAATCAAGTAACATATACTATTCCAGCCTCATAGGATATGGAGCAACTCAACTCCCAAATGGCAAAATCTGTACAACGTATTCTCATGTGACAACCAACTATTTATGCCCATGACCTAGAAAATATATATGCTTATTACCATGGCTTCTTTAAAAAAAAAGGTTCATATATACAATGCTCACTATTCATATACTCCATACATAATATCCACAAACTCCATTCAAACTCCACGTTCTTGAAAAACCAAAGCATATGCATTCACACACTTCATATGTGTGCCAACCAAAAGCTTCAACGAATTTTAAAAGCATAGTGGTCTTCAAAGAGGAGATAACATGCTTCCATTCCGCCAGGTCCTGGTAAGATTTACACTCTTCCTCTGTGTCAAGTGTTAGATCTTCCTCTACATGATCCTGTAGAAATGAAGTACTGCCGTTGAAGATGAACTTGCAGGTCGACTTAGAGCGAGGAGTGTTTACAATGTTTTCAGTGGACTATGTAACACGAAGTCGGGTCTAGTGGAGAGGCAACAGAGGTATGGTGCGGAGGAACAATGTGAGGTATGGTGCAGCGTTGTAGAAATGGAGAACTTTTTAGTCGGTGGTAGGAGCAGCGTTAATGACGCAAAACATTATAGGGACAACATATATATATAACAGGGAGTGTATGTAATGGGCAACATGGTATGAGAATGGGATTTCGTATGGCAGTTTGGGGAGAAGGTGGTAAGTATGGCAGCCAACGGCAGGAGGGAGGCCGAGATTGTTCAAACAACAGAGGAAGAGGAGTGTGGTATGGGCAACGTGCAGATAAAAAAACAGTTTCACCCAACAACGCAACGAATCACCAAACAACGAAGCATTTGCAAGAGTGTTATATGAGCAAACTAAAAATGTGCGTTCAACACTAAAATGGGCAGAGAGTATGGCAAACTGCAGAAATGGGAAGACTACAGAAATGGTAGAAGGGAGTTACAAGGGCAGGAAAGCTAAAAGTGGAGCTGGCTTTGATACCATGTCAGGCCAGGAGGTAACTCCTCAAAATGAATTGCGTTTCTTCATTAAGATTTCTCACGGTCATATACAAGGAGGGAGAGACTCTTGGGCTTCACCTCCTAATGTCTCTTCATTTTCCTATTCTCCATTATTTACTATTTATATTATTTACAAATGTTCACCCAATCCCAATGATTAGGTGTCAACACTCGATCCGTTGAAAATCTAGGCCCCCTAGGGCACAAACTTCGAACACACACAGTGTTGTCCTAAATCATGTGTTTGATTCCTTTTTAGTCTCTGGTTAGGGCAATGAAATGGACTTTGTTCACCTATGGTTGTCAATATATGACATTAATTGTCACCATAAGATAGTGGTATTAAGAGACTCATTGTTTGACTAATCCAATGATTGACTTGATACATATATACTTGACTTGACTTAACAGGGTGAATGTGATGTGACATTGACAATGATACTTAGTGCAAAAACACAGAGATCTGCTTGACATAACAACAACTTGATGACCTTACAAAACAATGACTTGAATTGACATATGGTGACTATCCTGATTCAATAATGAAACAATAACATGACTTGACACATCTTTCCTGATGAATATTCTGTAACCAATTCAACAACATCAGTGTTTGAAGTAAATCAGAAAATTGTTACACGTATGATAAGGGAAAATCAAACCACAAGAACTCCTTATCGACATCCGAATCACAAGATTAGACAACTCAATCAGTTTGCATATATGTATCACTCAGAACAGAAACAACGAACTTATGTTCCAAAGACCACCAAAGTCAGTGCAATTTAGTCTTGTGATAAAAATTCAAAGCATCCAATAACGATAAGATTCCACAGAAGATTGATTTAGGATGGTCAAATTCCTTCTCAGTTCGACAATTTTGTTTATCACTCATAGGGTCCTATCATTTTGTATCATTGAAGATGACAAATTGAAGAATTCCAAAAGATGTGTTGAAAAGTAGGAAGTGAAGGTCTTATTTGACTTGTGCCTTAGTCAAAGAGACCACAAGCAGTCTTGCCCTTAGCATGCACAAGTTCATATAATTCAGGACAAATTCCTAAAACTTAGGACGATTTTTTAAAAATTAGGATGAGTGCATGAAGCAATTTAACTCATGTGGTTAGTTGGAGGCTTAGTTGTTTGTCTCCTAGTGCGAATTAGAAGTCTCAATGGTTATTTTTGGCTAGGATGAGTTACATGAGTCAGTTAGATTCAGTTAACTAGTCAATCACAAGACCAAGTTCCAAAAATACACTTGCCAGATTTAGCTTGAACAAAAAGCTTATAAGGAGGACAAAGGCACAAAATTGTTTCATTGTTTTGTGTGAGCACAAGGTTGTGAGACAAGACAATAGAGAGCACGAGTTTATGTGTGTGAGCTAGCAGAGTTAGGAAGATCGTGAAGGAGAGGCCTATACGCAGTGTTTGGCAAAGAGAATTCTTGCTAGTATGCACTAGGGAATAGGAGGAATTTCCAGGGCTAGCGCAAGGATTTAGGAGCTAAGGACAGGGATCACACAAGCAAGTTTCAGCTAAGTGTCAGCAGAGAGAACAACTTTGTTATCTAGGGAAACAAACATTAATAATAATAACAACCATAATAATGATTAATTAGTGATTAGTATAGAAGATGCATATCTCTGAGGACATGACTATTTATGAAGGGGCTCCTTCCTAGGTATATAAGCGGGCCATCATTGGTAACAATCTCATCATCAATTCTTTCATTCACTATTCATATATTCTTGTCCTCAATGGATAAATCTGTTCACAATCTTTTAAAGAAAAAATTGTTTATATGGGATGATCAAGCAGTACAATGTTTTGAAATATTAAAGGAAATCATGTCTTCAACACCGGTGTTATCAACTCTTGAGTTATCAAAAACTTTTATAATTAAATGTGATGCTTCTGGGTTTGGATTAGGAGCCATATTAATGCAAGATGGCCACCCTACAACTTTTGAAAGAAAAAAGTGAATAGGAGGGAGCGTTTGAAATCAACATATGATAAAGAGATACTTGCTATCATGGATGCCCTAATCAAATGGTGACGATATCTTCTATGTAGCAAATTTTTGATACGTACGGTTCACAATATCTTGCAGTACCTTTATGACAAAAACCACTTTCGATAGAACAACAAAAATGGTTGGAGAAAATAGCTACCTTTGAATTGGAAATTTTCCATAAGAAGGGTAAAGACAATGTAGCAGCTGATGCTCTATCTTGAAAAGACGAAGACCCATCATTACTTGCAATCTCAATTATAGTCTCAAAATGGTTAGATGGAATTTGAAGTGAATACGCAAATAATCCAGATATATGTAACTTAATCAACAATCCTATTCAAAACTCAAGAGCCGAATGGAAGAATCACATTCTTTGATATAAAGGAAGAATTTATTTAAGTCCCACTTCCAAATTTGAAACCAAAGTTCCCAGGGCGTGTCATGACTCACCAACAACTGAACATGTGGGATTCTTCATAACTTACTATAATTACGGCAATCATTTTTTTGGAAAGGGATGTGCAAGGAAATTTAAAAATATGTGGCAAAATGTGATAAATGCCAAATTAACAAAAATGAAAATAGTTTTACACCAAGATTGCTTCATCTCCTACATATCTTAAACCAGAAGTGGGAAGAAATAGCGATGGACTTCATTGATGGGCTACCCGTGTCACACAAGAAGGATAAAATCCTTGTGGTTGTAGATTGACTCACTAAATATGCACACTTCATGGATGTAAGAAGTTTAGATTCAACAAAACAAATTGTCGAAATATTTTGCAAAAATATTTACAAATTGAATGGGTTTCCAAAGATCATTGTTAGTGATTGAGATAAAAAATTTAAGGGAAACTTTTGGAAGGAGTTCTTCAAACAAATTGAGACATCCCTCAACATGAGCTCAGCACACCACCCCCAGACAGATGGGCAAACTGAAATTGTCAATAAATGTTTGCAAGAATACCTTTATTGTTTTGTAATAGACAAGCAAAACAAATGGTCTGAATGGTTACATCTAGAAGAATGGTGGTACAACTCCACTTATCACATTTCAGCAAAAATGACACCATTTCAATCTCTCTATGGTTACGAGCCTCCAAAATGGAAGGAATTAGCCACAAATGATATAAAAATTCTAGGATTAAAAGATCAACTAGAGGAGAACCAAAAGGTCATTCAAACACTAAAGGAGAATTTCAATATTGCAAGGATCTATATGAAACAACAAGTTGACCAACATAGATCAGAAAGAGAGTTTAGTGGCGAAGATTGGGTATATGTCAAGCTCCAACCTTACAATCAACTATCATTAAAACAAGAATCTCTCTATGGTTACGAGCCTCCAAAATGGAAGGAATTAGCCACAAATGATATAAAAATTCTAGCATTAAAAGATCAACTAGAGGAGAACCAAAAGGTCATTCAAACACTAAAGGAGAATCTCAATATTGCAAGGATCTATATGAAACAACAAGTTGACCAACATAGATCAGAAAGAGAGTTTAGTGGCGAAGATTGGGTATATGTCAAGCTCCAACCTTACAATCAACTATCATTAAAACAAGAATGAAAAAACAAGTTAGCTCCTAAGTTCTATGGAAAATATCAAATCATCAAGAAAATCAGTCAAGTAGTTTACGGTTTGAAATTACGGAAAACAGGTTGTGTCCATACCATTTTCCATGTTTCTTGTTTAAAAAAGATGTTGGGTAAACATCAAGCAACACAAGCAACACTTCCTACGTTGGATGAAGGAGAAGTTGTAGTAGAACCAAAAGCTATAACTGCCACAAAAGAAAAGCGATTACATTCTCGAGTAAATAAAGAATATCTCATCAAGTGGAAGAGCGTACTGGAAGAAGATGCTTCTTGGGAAACAAAAGATTTTCGTCAACAACATTCCTCGTTGCCTATGCTTTGAGGACAAAGCATTTCATGATGGGAAGGCAATGTTATGTATGAAAATCAAATTATGTATAAAAATTAAATTGTTATGTATTAATGAGGATTAATTTAGGAAGAAGGGGCATGATCAAAAGATCATGACCCCTTAGGTAAAGGCATCGAGGCTATATTTAAGCCAGGATCCATCAATTGTAACATCATCACTCATTTTTCCTATATAATAAAATAAATATATAAAGACATCTGTTATTTAATCAGTGCCTTTACAACAAAACCCCCAAAATAGGTGCCATACATGGCATAGTATTCAAAACTGAATAGGTGACTGGACCGATCAAACCAGTTTTTGAATTGAAATTGGAAAATTCGGACTGGTCAGATCTCAATGAACCAATCTTTAAGAAAATACATATGATAATTAATTTTTAATGAAAAAACTATTTTTAAGATTTAAAATCATGTTTGCAAACCAATAGACACAAAATATGCAAAGTTTGCTCATCTATGTACCATGTAAAGGTGAATATATCAAAATGGCACCAAGTGCAATACAAATCAACAACAAAATATATAATCAACGAGGCTCCAAATGGCCTCTAGAATCCAAAAACAATGCTACAAGCTATGGGGTCACTAGTCTACTACAAGTCTACTTGTCCGTGATCAACATGATCACTCTTGATCATGATCAAAGTTTCAAACTCATCACCACTACTAGACAGGGGATCATCAATAGGAGCTGCATAAACATCATTTGGCTCAGAGTTTGAGGACCCCTTAGGCTCCTCCACAACCTTAGTAGTAGTAGTAGTAGTAGTAGCAACAAAACCTGAGCATCAAATCTACAAATCACTGATCAACATGATCACTCATCAAACTCATCATTGATTCAACACTACCAGAAGTGGGATCATTAATAAGAGTTACATAAACATCATCTAGCTCAAAGTCTTTAGACTTGGATTGCTCAACCTTATAATATGGTAGAAATTGAAAAATTTGAGCATGCCCAACCAATGATTTTGGTTTGAGTGAAAGGTTCATCTCCTCAACTTTATAATATGGTAGAAAATGCTTAGCATGCTTAACCAACTATTTTCTTTTGAGTGAAGGGTACTTTTTTGTTAAGGCCATGGTAGAGGAGTTCAACAATCAATACCACCAACATCAACGAAGTTCAACAATCAATGCCACCACCAACATCATGGTACTTAAAAGGCTTCATGCTCTTGATCAAATGCCAATCTCATCCCCTCATGCATGACATAGTCAAATAAAATATTGCAATCCTCCAAATCCTAAAATACTGAAAACCATTAAGTTTGTTGGATTTTGAGTGAGATCTAAAATTCTAGTTTCTCCATATGAAATCCAATGAGGTCGAAGCCAGTGTCAAACATCCTAAGTCATTTCATGGTAATTTAAAAATTTAAGTAAAACCACTGATGACAACATTGCTAGAGTTGAGTTAGGTTTTTTTTTTAGGTTTAGGGTTTAGGAGGGGGAGGGTTGTTTTATGTACAAGGGGGTTGTTTTGGAATGAAAAACACCTCGGGTTTTTTCCAAAACCACTTGAAAAACCGCGATCGATGGACCCGGCTTCCCTAAACCATTCCGGTAATGAATTGGTTGGTCTATGACAAAATTGTCCAACTGCTAACCTGTCAAGTCGGCTGGTTCATTAGCCGTAGTGTCCAAACTAGCTAATAAACCTAGGTTTGGCATGAAATCGATCATAAACCGACAGTTCATTAGCCTCGGTGACCAAACCAGCCAATAAACCCAGTTCATGCCCTTTCAGACCTAGGTTTGGCATCAAGCCGGTCATAAACCGGTCAGTTCCATCATAAACCGGCCAATTTATGACTAGTTTGATGCCAAACCTAGGCCTGCAAGGGCATGAACTGTGTTTATTGGCTGCTTTGGTCACCAAGGCTAATGAACTGACCGGTTTGACAGGTCAACCGTTCGACTTGGCTGGTTTTGAATACTATGATACATGGCCACCTTATAAGCCCTAAAGGTACATCAAATATAACTGCAAGGAGATTGCTTAAATAAGAGAGTTAGGACCTCATAATTATGTGGAAAAGGAACCGTAGATAGGGCACTTAAGTCTTCCACAAATGGGCATATGTCAATGCAAAGAGTCTCTTCCAAATAGGTGCTCCAAAATAAGCCACAAGTTGCATGAAAGTGTCTATGGGCAGCAGCTAAGTTAAGCCAGCAAAATCAGATGTTAACGAAGGATAGATAAGTCTCCATAAAACACCTAAGTGGTTTAAGAATAGTGTGCTTCTGCTCATGATACCAGCATGAACAACCCTTCAAACAAGGCACTGAAATACCAGCCTATAACAACCATTTTTGAGCTTGGAATTTCCTTCTGAAAGTGCACTAGAAGGCTCAACCCCTCCTGTCTTGAAATAACAATCTTCAAATATGCCTGATGTCAACCCGTTATAGCATGCAAGGCTATCTCAAAGGTGTCTAATCTCTGTGCACTCTCTTCTCAAATTCTCAATATAGCATGCTTTCATGTTTGGAAAAATGCACTAACAGGGGGCACATACAATAGGAACAACAAGGTCTGAGACTAGCACATGCACAAGTCTCAAAGAAGCACTTCCAACTCAGAGAAGGAAAAATGCATTTCTCTCCTAACATTAGTACAGGAAAAACGAGGGAAAAATCTCCCACCAAAGTGCTGGCACATGAACCTGTTATAGCACCCGAATAAGCATGAAAAGGATTTAAAAAAGGTGCCCAAAAACTGCCAGGTCAATGGAGAAAACAATGGTGCTTAAGAATTTTTAAAAGAGTCCATGAAACCTCCTCCAAAAGTGCACCTCAGACAAACTTGAAGGCTTGCAAAACAAAATATAAAAAGAAACTTGCAAGCACAACAAAAGTGGAAGAGGGAGAATATGATCACCTTTTAGGCATTTTAAGTGGCAAAATTCTGCCACTAAATGATGGCTGGGTACAGAATGTGCATCTGTGTTGTAGGTGCTCTCTTCCAAGATAAAAGTCTAGTCCCTTGCATCCTATAACATGCTCCTCAAAAAACGTTCTGTGCTTTTATTTTTGGATGAGGGTAAAGCCTTTTTTATTGTCTTTATGGGTTGGCTTAGGGTTTAGAAAAGCCATAGTTTAGTGGGTTAGTACATCTAGAGTGGGAAAGTTTAGATTTTCTGTTCAATTTTATTTTAAATATCAGAATGAATAGCAAAGTTGCAGTTTTTGTGGACAGTTTCCTGTCCACAGGATTTAGAGGGTTCCCTTGTACTGAGGGCATATGCCCCCAAGTACAAAATTTATATTTATTGGTTTGCATGCCATGTTTAAATTTTAACATTGAAATCATGTCAGACCTCAAATAACAATTTGTTTTCTTCTCTTGGTCGAATTATAAGTTATTTTATGTGCAAGCCTGTTGAAATCATTTTACAAGTTCTAGTAAAAATAGGTTTGAAGTATGCCATAGTGCTCTGTGTTCTATGACTTTGTGATAGAACCCGATTTAGTGTGACAATTTTCATGATTGTGACTTTGGTAAATGCCAAGATGTGCTGTTTATAAGCGTTTTTCTTACCATGATGCCTCTTCTCACAATACAAATTTCCTATCTATTCCAGCCCTTAAACAGTCTAGAGTGCTGTGTCCCCAATTGAGAATATGTAGTATTTGCTAACTAGTTATGTACAGTAGAAGGCTGCTCTTGGACATTTATTTCCTTGATGTGTATCTACAAAATAAAATTCTCTCGTTTTTTATGCAGTGCCAGATTCAGGTTCAGATGACATTGTAGCAGTCTGGCAGATAGATGATGAAGATCATAGTTTTTACACTCGCCCTTTTCGAATCAAATACACACGGGAGGATGTTTACTTGTCAGTGATGGTTGCCTTCAGTCTAGACGTAACAGTACCAGAGGTAAGGTCTAGGCACAAAATTCTCTAGGTTGGCCTAATTAGTTATCAAAAATTTACTTTTAACATTTGTTATAAATGACCAGAGGACACCTAACGTACTGAAGATGCTTTTTTTCACCATTATTTAATAGAAAGCGTGACATAGGTGATCTACATGAACTTTGAAGCTTAGGGTGCTACTGTAGAGTGCATGGTGCTGTAGATTAATCTAGAATTCTAGGCACACATACCTTTGCAATTAAACAAATCACTTAATGTAGCTCATTGAAGAAAAATGTCAGGATAGAAGGAACCCAATTTAAAGATGACCAAAATCCTCCACAATAAAGTATATAGGGTTCATTTCTCAACTCTCATATGGGACATTTTAAATTTTGAGCCTACAAACACGTGCCTTCTCATTTGAAATAGAAATTTATCTCAAAATCACCCAAGGCTATTGGGAGCAGGAAGCACCATTTTCAAAAAGCTTCTGGGAGTGGAGTGTTTTGGGAGCATTTTCTAAGAATTACATAATGTTGTTGACACCTAATCAGAAAGGATTGGGATTATTGTAAATATTGTAAATAGTTTCAGTTATGAATTGGAGAAAACCAAGAGACTTTGGAATTGGAATCCCATGAGTCTTTCCGCTCATGTAATTGGTTAATGCAATTATGCATGTCGCATTGTGGAGTTACTCACCTGGCCTGACATGGTATCAGAGCCAGCTCCTCATATTTTGGCTTCCCTTTCTGCCCTTGTAACTCCTGCCATTAAAACTCTGTTCTGTTCTCTGCCATATTGTCTGTCCTCTATCATCTGTCTCTTTGCATTCGATCTTGTTGAATTGTTGAAGGGAGCAACGTATGGTGTGATAGTCATGACTGTATGCTGGTTCGCGTAATAGTTCGTCAGCTAGACTGTTTTGAAGCTCTGCATTGAAGGTGTATGGTGCAGTGGTTCTATGGCCATGGAATTTGATTGAAGTTTAATCCTGCGTTGTTTATGCTGCTTTGAATTGGTCAGTTTATTCCTTGCGGCGCGTTGCATTCTAATTCCTGCAAAATTGTGACTATGTGCTATTCATGTGGTGAAATTAAAGTGCGTATAATAACATTTAATGTGTGTCAAATACTGTGAATTGCGTACATTTCTGTCCGTGAATCAAAGACTGTATGCGTTGAATATTATTGACATATGGTTGTGTGTTCATTTAAGTGCTGGTGTTATGGACTTACATTTGAAGGCCGTAAACATTAAACATAAGTGAATGGCTTATATATATTTTCTTTGGTGTGTTGAAGTTTTATGGCATATGGTTATTCATATGCGTTGGGTTATATATACCCATGAAGTTCGTATGGTATGAATAGTGCCATAATATATATGTGTGTGTGATGGGTAATGTTCCAAATTTTTATAAGTTGGAACCATAATATATTATATATAATGGTGTGAAAGTGAATATGGTATATGGCCTGCATCATTATTTTATAATTTTTTGAGGACAGTTGTGTGCAAATCAATTTTATTGCAGAGATCCATCAATTTTTGTTGCAATTATTGTAATTTTTTTGGGCCCAATTCATATTTTTTGATAATTTCTCTCATCGCCATAGTTGGAGTAGTTCCCACTGGCAAAGAGAACTACCATGAGTGGTCCAGGAAGATAAAACATACCTTAATTTTTAATTTGTCGTGAAAAGGAGTTTGTGAAGGAGAAGGAGGAAATCCTCCTGAGACACCCACTTCTGACAAGGAGCTTGCCGTATGGGAGAATAAGAACAAGAAGGCCTATGCCTTGATTGCAACATTAGTCAATGAAGAGGCGAGTCATTATATTATGCCATTCACAAATGCTTTTGAAGCCTTAAAGAAGCTGAAGGATTTATATGACTCACACTTGGAGCTTGAAGTTGTCCAATTAATGATAATTTTTTTTAATTTAGAATTGAAGGATGATGACTCTCTTGCCTTAGCCTTTAAAATAAGAGCCATTATGCATGATATAGAAGCCACTGGGGTCAAAATGGATTTTGCTCTCACTATTTTTGTCAAGGCATTGTATCCCACTTTTTCCCATTATCTTGAGTCATTACAAGCTAGTGGCAAACTTAAGGAGATTTCCTTTGACCCCCTTGTGGAGAAGTTTGCTGAAATAGAGAAGGCTTTTGGGAAGAAGAAGACAACTGCTCAATCTCCTGAAGAAGTTGTATGCGTTGCACAAAAAGAGAAGAATCAGGCATATGATTCTTCTAGAGGAAAACGTGGCCGAAGAGGACGAGGAAGGAAGAATAATAGAGGCAGGGGGGCAAACATTTTCAAGGAGAAAGGCCTGATCTGCATTGCATACGATGTAACAGAAATGGACATGATGCTTCTACATGTAAGCTATCATGGGACAAGATTAGATAGGAGAGGGATGAAGAGAAAGGGAAAAGTAAAACACAGAAATCCGCTCATTATGTTGTGGCACATTGCGACATTGGAGTAACATAAGACTTATTCAATTCTTCACTTGCTTCATGGAAAGACGCTTGGTTGCTTGATTCGGGAGCAACTTGCCACATGACTTTTAGAATAGATTTCTTTGAATAATTCACTGACAATGTTGATGGAGCAGTCTACTTTGCAGATAAAGTCAAAACTCAAGTCATCAGGGCTTGGCACCATTAGGCTCAAACTACCTGGTCTTCTAGATTTTCTTCTACATGATGTTCTTTACCTCCCGAAGTTGAGGAGAAACTTGCTGCCTTTGGTTCATATCTGGCAACAAGGACACTCCATTCACATATTTGATGGCAAGGTTGAGGTTAGAAAAGCATTAGACAACTCACTTGTCATGATTGGGATAGAAGAAAAAGACTTCTGAAGCTACAAGGAACCTCTGCTCGTGCACAAAACTTTTCATAAAGTGCTCACTATGATGTAGGTACACTTCCATCAAGTCTTTTATGGCATGCTAGATTTGGACATCTGAAGGGGGGATCCCTATACTGGATCAATTTGTGGAATCTCCTTCTGAAGCACTCTCTCCTCCTCATGAAGCTCCAACCACGGATCAAGAAGACACTTTGAGTGATGTGATTGAGAGAATCGGGAGGCTAAATCTTGATTTAGCCCCATCTTAGTCAACTGAGCGACCTGGGCCATCTTAGAAAGGTCCTCCAAAATAATGGCTCACAAAGACACTTGAAAGTGTTTGTCCTGATGAGGTTAGAAAGACAGGGATAAGAAGCTCTACTAGACATAATATAGGTGATGTAGACGATTCTGATTCACTTGTTGATATGGATCTAAGTCGCACGAAACGGGGAAACGGGTACTAGTTTCCGAAACGGGAAGCGATACGAAACGCGACCTCCCCAAATTTTGGAAACGGGGAAACGCGAATATATATA
>APFE030759356.1:4502-32570 GCA_000404065.3 Pinus taeda | reverse complement strand
CCACATATTGCCAAAAAGGAAATGGCAAATGAGATGTGGGAGGCCCTAAATAAATTGTACCAGCATACTTTTGTGCAGAGAAGCATGTTACTAGAAAATCAGGTGCGATCATACCAAATGCAGAAGGGAGAACAGATTGACCCCTTCCTCGGTCGATTGAAGGAGATCCGGGATCAGCTGACTTCCATAGGCGCCACGCCGGATCCAGAATTGATGGTGAGAACAACCCTGAACGCAATCTCAGAAGACTGGGAGGTGTTTGTCCAAAGCATACTGAGCAGGGCGACCCTTCTAGATTGGGAGGAAATGTGGGTTGCTCTTCACCAAGAAGAGATTAGAAGGTTGAGCAAGGTGGGAAGCAACGACAAGGGGATCAAAATCAAGGAGGAGGAGGAAGTAGATGCTGCCCTAGCATCTGAGGGAAAGAAGGAGAAATGGAAGAAGAAGGACCTCCCCAAGGTCAAATGCTTCCACTGTGGGGAGCTGGGTCATTATGCAACCCAGTGTCCAAGGAAGAAGAGAAAGGAAGAGGCCTCTGAGACCAAGGCAGCGCCAGCAAGGGTAGAGACAGACAATGACTGTGCCATGAGTGCTCACACACCACTTGAGCAGAAGTCGAGAGACATCGAACTGTATCCAGATGGACTACAGGCGATGCGGGGCAGGATCCTCGAGGTACCCAGCCTCTTGGATTAGACCTTGTTACGAGAGCCCCGAAGAGGAGTAGCAATACTAGCAGATGTCAATAGAGACGGATGCAGATGGAGCGACAGAGGGAGCTACATTGCAGGATTCCTAGAACAGCGTGAGGCAGCAGTGCGAAAAACATGGGAATGTTGCACCAGTGCAAGATGGCACAGAGAGGTGTGCAAGAGGTCCCACAAGTTGTTCTGCATTTGATTTATGCTCAGAATGAAATCAAATGCAGAACAACTTGTGGGACCTTTGATATCGTTGGAGGTGACTATTCCGACCGAAGAAGTCCTCACACTCCAATAGAGCTGGCAACCTATCCCTTGAAAACGCAAAAATGCTTGCAAACCAATTGTTAGTGCAAAAGAGACTTGGCATATAGAGACCAAGTTGAGCTTGTCATTCAACCGAGAATGACAAGCTACAACAAGAGTACAAAATATACCAAGCCCAAAGGAGATTTGAGATAGCTGCAAATCTCTGCTCCCTAGACAATAATGCCTTCAGGCAAATGCACAAAGAAAAACAACTAGATAGCAAATATGAAATCAAATGAATAATAACATCAAACGACACAGGTATACCTCATCAACCAAAGCACGCACCACAAAAGAAGCCAGTAACCCCAAAGACTTTTATTTATTTATGTGAAAGATGAGTACAAAATCCGGCAAAGTCTCCGCCAGCCCAATAGCTCGTTCTGTGTTTGATACAATAAGAGCCCAAGGCTCATATAAATAAGAAAATGGGAGATGATCCCAAGGAAAATTCCAATGACAAGTGGCACAATGGTGAAGATCCCAATGCTTCAAGTCAAATTCCAAGTGGCTGAGTTACTGGCTGTTGGCTGCCAACGAACTGCTGTTTGCTTTGCATTAAACTGCTGATAGCCTGTGCGTGTCTTCTATAGTTGACTGCTGCGTATTGGCTAGCTTCAAATCTGCGTTAAATGCTGCCCACGTTAACTTGATGCCTTTAATCATGCTGCCCACGTGGAAGCTGGCCTGCGTTAACTTGTTGTCCCAATCTGCGTTGAACTGTGTTGACTGCCCACTTAGACTGCGTTAGACTATAGTTGACTGCACATGCCTGCGTTACTATGTTGACCTACGTTAAACACTGTTTGATGCCCACGTAACTACTGTTTAAATCTGCTGAATGGGCACGTATGATAACTGCGTATTACCTTTGACTGCCAGTGTGTAATATGCTGTTAACTATGCGTACGGTTGAGCTGCGTATTGGCTGTGAGTGGGCCAGCGTACGGACTGCCGTTGATAACTGCTAGAACTTTGATTTTTGGCATGAGTAATACGTACTCATATATGGTGAGGTGGGGTCCCTTCCCACTCACTTATTTTTTAATTCCAAATTTGATTTAAATTAAAACAAAAATGAACTTTAACAATTCGATGCTTTATGAACTTCAACGCTGGCCCATTTGACTTTGACTTTCTTTGACTTTCTTTGACTTTGAGTTGAAACTTTTTTGGTGGGCCCCACGTGCTTGCCACCAGTGTTTTAAAACTCGCCCGGGTCAACATCAACCTGGCCGGGTCGATCCGGGTCGGAGGCTAGGATTGTGACCCGGCCATTGAAACGGCTCGGCCGGCCGAGTCATCAATGACCCGGCCGAGTCAGGCAATGACTCGGCCGACCCGGCCGGGTCCTGCAAAAAAACGGCCGAGTCAGGCATGAACATCACTTTCTGTTTAAAAGTTGATCTAGTTCAGTGTTTTGGAGGGCCTGGTTTATTGATTGACTAGTTATTGAGGGTGTGTTCTTGCTAGGAAGTCCTCTGCCAATGCAGTGGTAGTTGAATGTTTGTCCTCAATGGAGCTTAGATTTTTTCTTCTGCTAAAAGAGCTTTCAGAGGATGACCTACTATACAGGCTAGGTGCCTTGCTAATACTTGCATTGTTATGTATCTTATTAATAAATTATACTTGTCTATTTGCCTCATTCCTCTGAACAAGCCTACGGAAAAATGAGAAGAATCTATGCTTTATTGCTGTAAACATGCAAGGCATCATGTGTGAATACCATCCACATCCATCATTGCAAGTTTCATGATTTTACATTTTAGATGAAAATTCTTTTTAAATATTATCTGGTGTTAAGACCTTTGAAGGTCACTTTTGTGACTTGTCTTCTGAAAAACTTGTAATGAAAGGGGACAACTAAGGATTACAGTGCCCCATTGTTGAAGTTGCGATCTCTAGTTTGTTATCTGTTACTTAGTTATGAATCTCATGTTTAGGGATGGCTAAGGTGGTATTTGATCTTATGTACATGTTATGTACCCTTAAAATCATGGAGCATCACACATTTAGCTTCATTATATGGAAAAAATTTAAACAGACAATGACTATAATATGTTAGAAATTACGTGTACAGCAATGTATCGCTGGGATCATGATTGTATTAATGCATTGTGCTTTTGCCGAAGTACCCATACTCAGAATCAGATCAGACTCAAAATGTGTTGTTGAAATTCTGAATCCCTAAGAATGTCTTCAACATCGGTCCCTACTTTTGTGGAACTCCCTTCTCGAGGGATTCCCCTTGAAGGTCCTACACTGGAGTCATCCATCGTTGGTGCTTAAATGGTGCTTTAAGTCCATCTAGTTGAAGTCGTTTGTAATATTCCAAAGGAAAAATACAGTAGACAACTAAAGCAAAGAACTAGATACAACTATAGAATTCATAAATGCACAACCATACACATTAAACACTGAGCCTACTTTGATCATATGTTGTCTTCCATCTATATTATAATGTTGTGTGTTTGGAAACATGAATGAAAATCTTTAAAATTATGTTTTTTTATCAAAAAAACTAAATATTTAATGTATTTTTTACAACGACCGAGTCATTGAAAACGAGTCGGCCGAGTCATTACCGAGTCGGAGTCGGAGTCGGAGTCATTGCTCGGCCGAGTCGGAGTCGGAGTCGGAGTCTTAAAACATTGCTTTAGACATGCATCTAGAAGCAACAAGAAGTCACTAACATACCCTAAAAGTAAATTAAAAAACAAATTAAAAAAAACACAAGTTAATGAGGAAACATGGGTTGTACGGCCCTGAAACGCGTTTCCGGCCGTACTGGCTACGTTTCCGTTTCGGGAAACGTGCAAGTATGGCCGGAAACACGTTTCACGGCCGTACCAAACGCGTTTCCGCGTTTCGTACCTGTTTCCGTACGGAAACGGGCCTCTATACCACGTTTCCTGCAACATAAATATGGATGTTTCTTATGACTGTGGATTAAATTTGTCTACAGATGAATGGAAAGAAGTGATGCAGAAAGAATATGATGGTTTGATAAAGAATGGCACCTGGAAGATGGTTGATCCTCTGTTGGGAACCAAACCAATAGGCTGCAAGTGGGTCTTCAAGAACAAGTATAAAGTAGATGGCTCACTGGAACAACATAAAGATAGGCTTGTGGCAAAAGGTTTTGCATAGAAGGAAGGGGTCGATTATGAGGAGACATTTTCCCCCATAGAAAATGGGCTACCATCTGGATTCTCTGTCTTGGCAGCTCAGAACGGTTGGAAAGTCCATCAAATGGATGTAAAAACTGCTTTCTTGAATGGACATTTGAAAGAGAATGTTTTTATGTCCCAACCAAAAGGATTTGTTGTGAAGGGTCAAGAACACAAAGTGTGCAAGCTTGTCAAATCCTTGTATGACCTCAAACAAACACCTCGAGCCTAGTACGAGAAATTGACTGAGCATCTTCTAAAACTCAATTTCAAACACTATGATTTTGATGATGCAACTTTGTTTGTCAAGAAAGTTGGCAAAACAATTGTATATCTTGTGGTGTATGTAGATGATCTTCTGATGACAGGGAACAATGAGAACTACATTGCATCCATAAAGAATGAACCGAGGAAAGGTTTTCAAATGACAAATTTGGGCTATGTTCACTACTATCTTCGTATTGAAGTAACCCAACATCCAAAGTTTATATTCCTCTCTTAGAAGAAGTACATTGGAGATTTGTTGAACAAGTTTGGCATGGCTGAGTGCAATCCTTTGACTACTCCAATGGAACAAAATTTAAAGCTCACTTCAACTGAATGAAAAGAATTTGAGTATCCAACAAAGTACAGACAACTCACAGGGAGTCTCAACTGCCTGACTACTACTAGACCAAACATTTCATTTGATGTTTGAATCCTCTCCAGGTTTTTGCAAAAGCCTTGTCAGGGCCATTCGTACGTTGCAAAAAGGGTTCTAAAGTACTTGAAGGGAACTCAAGACTTTGGACTCGATTATACACAAGTGGATGACTTCAACTTGATTGGATACTTTGATTTATAATTTGATGGAGATGAAGGAACTGGAGTATCTACTTTAGGTTATGTTATGAGCTTTGGATCAGGAGCTATCTCTTGGAGGTCATGCAAACAACCAGTTCTAGCAGATTCCACAACTGAGGCAGAATATGTGGCAAAAAATGAAGCAACGAAGGAAATTGCATGGCTTAGGAAAATTCTTGAAGATTTGCACGAGAAACAAGTGCATTCAACTCCTTTTTTGATTGACAACACTTCTGCAATAAAGTTGGCCAAGAACCCAAGGTTCCATGATCGAACCAAGCACATCAATACAAAGTATTATCTGACTTGACATCATGTTGAGGCCAAGACCATCCACCTATGAAATTGTTCCATAAATGAACAGAATGCAAACATCTTCACCAAAGCGCTTGGAAGAGAAAAGTTTGAAAGATTAAGGAGGGGGGAATCTTGACACCTAATTTGAAAGGATTGGGATTATTGTAAATAGTTTTAGTTATGAATTGGAGAAAACCAAGAGACCTTGGAATTGGAATATCAATAGTCTCTTCACTCATGTATATAGTCATGCTTTGGTTAATGCAATTACACAAGTTGCATTGTGGAGTTACTCACTTGGCTTGATAATTTCAATATATTTTTATGCATATGTATTCAAAAGATAAATGTAGAAACATGAAAACATAGAATTATCAACTTGATTAATGATTATCATTAAAGTATCAACCATTTTGTACACATATAACATCAATCATCTAGCAGTTATGACATTGCCATCAAGTGATCGATCATGAACTACAACATCAACCTTTGAGTTTCAACATATAAATTTTGTCATCAAAAAATTGTAACGGATAACATCAACCTCAAAATGAAATAGAACATCATATTCATTGCCAAAGAATTGTATGTTTAAGTCGACAACTCAAGGAAAGGTTCAAATTTCAAAGTTAAACCTAAACTGTCATATAATGTATAAAAAAATAAGCCATTATAACGACAAAGTACTAAGTCTTAGAGACTACTTCTAGACAGGAAAAATAAAATGAGAACTAGTATCTACTAAGCTTCTTTTGGCCACTAGAAACTTTGAGTTCCTTTTTCCGTGATCTATGAAGAAAAGAAGCAGGTGTAAATGGAAGTGTTCATGGAACATGACTAGTAACTACCGGGACCCTATGTAACGTTGGACATTCTGAAGCTAAAGACAAAGCCCTTGCTTCCAGAAATTGACTAGTAGATGGGGGTGGCATGTTTGCTCCATGAATATAATCACCTAAAAATTGAGCTTCCAAACACTCCAAAACTATGGCTTCATCCTCCATCGTAGCTTCCTCTAGATTATCATCCAAAGTCACATATGTTCTATCAGCCTTCGTTGCCTCACAACAGTGGGACAACGACCTCAAGTTTTAGTGCACATAAACCAAGCTTCTTGCTTGATTTACATTCATGTTATTTCTCTTCACATTGTGGATGAAGCTATAGATTCTTCAACACCTCTTTGTAGATGAAGTGTTAATGAACTATGAAACCCCCCTCACCGCCAATTTATGTAGATATGTGTGGTTGTAAATCCATACATGTTCCACCATTTGAAAGGATTCAATCTATCTTGATTGTTAGTTGCATGCAAACTAACAAAGACTTCAATTTCATTGATTTACTTGCTCAATTGGCTTCGTATTTGAGCACATTGCTCTTCATTAGGGACCAACTTGTCTAATGCAAGCATAAATCCTTTTTGTACCTTTATATTTTTGTGTGGTTTTCTCCTAACCTAACCCCAGGTACTAGTTGAGCCAACCAAGATTGAGAATAATATTTGGGTGTAAGGACATATGCTAGGGCATGGAGTGGAACATTTGGATTATCCCACTTTTTGGCCACCTGTTTATGGATATGATCATACAAGATCACATCTCTTAGTTTAACAATTGAATGCTTTGGCCTAGCATGTTGTTCATCTGTTCATACACCTCCCCAGCCATTGGCTGATTTGTATATGCAAACCAAATCATGTTATAAATGGGTTTGGTGAACTGCATATAATACCTAACTTGTTGACAAAATTGACCGTCAAGCACTATGCCCCCACCTCTTGAAATTCATGCTTAGCAGATGTGGATGCAACCCTATTTTTCAAACGTTGCCATGAATCACTTGAGACCATCCTAGCCATTGCCTTGTTTACCTTAAAAAGGGGCTTGAAGGTGAAGTACTAAATTGCAAATTTGGTCTTTGCACTCTTTAGTATGTCCAACTTAAGAGTGATTGCGGAAAATGTGGTGGGCCATTTTCCGATTGGTAATAAATTTCATCATTTTCTTCCCTCTCTTCTATAATGCTCCAATCCACTTATAATTATGGTCCTTCAACTTAACAATCTCATGCATCAAGAGGTTCAATGTGTGAACCAAACACGTTGACCCAAATATACTAAGGTCGTGTGAACCAAACATTTTAACCAAAATATGTTAGGGTCATATCCTCAATGATTACTCTTGTTTCCTTATAATTAGCAATGCTATTAGTGATGACTGGAATGGTGTTCTATGGCTTAATCACTTAAATGTTTTGATTAAGGGTTTTGCATTATTAATACTAGTCTTATAATGATCTTAGTAGTCATTAGTGTTATTAGAACCAGACCAAAATCAGTGGAACCGGCTAGTCCGACTGATTTTGGCCCAAAATTGGTTCGAACCAAAATAGGCCAGTTTGGTACCGAACCGACCTATTTCACTGAACTAGCTTGTTCAAAACCGGTTTTGTGCAAAAAACAATTGCCTTTTTTTAATTTTTAGTTAGTTTGCACACTTCTTACTCTCCCCTAGGCTAGCCTAATATTCAAGCGTATGGCCCTCAGCGTAATAATCAAGCCTATGGCCCTCAACCTAATAATCAAGCCTATGGCCCTAGTATTCCTATGCAATTCATGGTAATGTTAAATTCTTAAAGTGACATTTTCCTTAAATTTTCATTTTCATCATTTTACTTAAATTTTTAACATTACCATGAAATGAATCAGGATGTTTGAGAGTGGTTCCAACCTCATTGGATTTAATATGGAGAAAGTAGATTTTTAGATTTCACTCAAAATCCAACAAACTTAACTGTTTTTCAGGATTTCAGGATTGGGGGGATTGCAACATTTCCATTGGATTTTGTCATGTACAAGGGTATGGAGCTAGTATTTAATAAAGAGCACCAAGCCCTCTATGTACTTTGATGATAATGGCATTGGTTGTCGAACTCCTCTACCATGACTCTACTAAAAATGTGCACATCACTCAAGCAAAATCTTGACATGACATGCTACGTTTTTTCTCTCTTGTTTTAATGCCTAATGGTTATATTGATGGCGAAGGCCCCAATATAGGCAATGATTTTGATGATATGTAGGGATTTGTTGTAGCATGATTTTTTTTGGATGCTAGAGGCCATCTAGAGCCTATTTGTTGATGTATTTTCGGTTCAGAGATGGATTGCACTCGATGCTATTTTGGTTATGTGCACCCTTACATGCTATGTAAATGAGAACTTTTGCATATTTGTATATAAATGGTTTGGATTCATATGGATGCACAAGAATATATATGTTTTTCTTTAAAATATGAGAATTTTGTGTGTTTTTGGTAAATCGTTTTTATTTTTATTTTTTATTACTCTCTCGGTTTTTTACTAGTTCCGGTCCCCAAGGTTTTTCAGTTCGATCACGGGTTCGGTTTTGATAACATTGGTAGTCATGAGTTGAAAGGAACACCACATCACTAGTAGACATTCCAAGTGTATTCGTTAATGGCTTGCCTTTAACATTTGTCCATTCAATAGATACCCCATATTTGTTCCAATCATTTGTAAACATGGAAATCCCATATTTGTGGATTTTGGCTCCTTCCTTGTTAAGTCCCATGGTTCTAGCTTTGTCATACCTGAGGCTCTTGTATCCTTTAAAGGAAAAATTGATGACTTGTACCATTTCATATCAATAAGGTGAGTGAAGAGCATTGAATGGTGCACCACATGCATAGAGGAACATGAATTTTTTTTCATCCACATTATCCCTACAACCTTGGTTTGTTCTATGCCTTGAATGCACAGGCTAGAATTCACTAACCTAGGGGGATGGGGATGCACCATCAAACAATCTTGGTTTCTTGGTTCGATACTTGATATTTTGGATTTGTTTTGTGTGACCTCTTCTTCCTTCTGGGATTTGTTTCTATCTTTGACTAGCACATGTTCATAGGCTTTTACACCTACAGTATTACCTTCATCCTATGACATAATCCCACAAAGATGCTTTCTCTCATGGGAATATGAACTTTTGCAAGATTTATGACAATGAGAGCATATAAATTTTGTGCTTTGACTTCATTTCCATCCCCCCAATTTTTGCCATGTACTTCTAAAAGGGTGTTGAGCTCTCTTTGGGTTTTATTCATCACCATTGTTATTTTCATTATCATAATCCACTTGCTAGCTACAATAGTGTTGGAGAAGGAGAAATGGGAAAGTGTAGGAGAAGAGAACAGCCAAGCACTGAACATGGTAATTATATTAGTTTACAGCACATGGAAATTTTTTAAAACAAACAAGATTGAGCTTTGAAGCACACTTGCAGCATTACCAAAGGAACACGTTGAAGCTAGTGGTAGCTTCGGAAAGTCTTCTGCATAGGCTTGGTGTCTTGGCATGCAAGAGATTATTTATTGTCTCTTTAGGTATTTATGTCTTCTTTCTCAAGTCTAACTTATGAAAAGTAAAATAATTAAAGTTAATTAATTATTGTAGACCATTAAGTATTTCTAAGGATAAATAATAAAATTATTTAAGTGACTTAGAAATAATCTCAACCAATGATCTCCTAGATCTTCTAGAAGCGAGATTAGGGGTTTGGGCTTAACGAAAATTATAAATGAAAGCCTAAGGGAGAAGTGAAGACACAAACAGAGAAGAGAGGCAACTACAACATTTTTGGGAAAGTGTTTTTTCTCAAAAAGGAGAGCAAATTCTCTAGAGGGAGAGGCTCAATTAGATTGAGGAGAAGGAAAAAGAATACATGTATAATTTCGGGAGTGTTTCTAGGATGGGGCGATTTGTTGGAGATTGGAGAGGCCAAATTGCTGAAGCGAGAAGGAGGCGTAGTTGTTGGGGAGGCCAATTTGTTAGGGTTGATTTGTGAGTGCACAAAGGCTTGTTGGAAAATGCAATATGGTAGTTATTAATTCATATTTTCCATAACCTTAATAATTGCTTGTGAACTTTATTTATCTTGTATTTTATTTATTAGTTCTTCTTCACCAAACGATTATCAAGAGAAATATAATAAAGATAGTGGGCACATAAATAAGGCTCCAAGCCAGGGCAAAACCCTCCAAGAGGAAAACCTAGAAAGTCTCTTCTCTTCTTATAAATTCTTTTTCAAATGAGATATTCAAGACCCAAACCCTAGACCAAGTCCTCCTCCAAGTACCAAGTCAACCTTTCAAGAAATACTTCCAATAGGATTAAATAAACAAGGCTTAATCCTGCATCAACCAACTTCCAACTGCAACTTCGATCCTGTAGCAGCGGCATGAACCCTAAGATAGTTCTTCGAGATATCCTCCTTTGAGCAAGATAATATTTCCCAAGGACAGTGAAGTCAAATCAAAGTACTTGTTCTTCCAGCAACTCGATCCCACAACTTGATCTTCCTGCAATTCAGGTCTGCAATTCGGCCTTCCTGGAAGTTGCAAAAAACCTAGATTTCGCACATGTGAGAGAGATAGAGCCCAAAAGCAAACTTTTCTCCTTCTTCTTGGATTATCCTTGTCTTCGAGACCTTCATTCTTTCTTTCTTGCCTCTCCTAACTTTAGATCCAACTTCTTTAGAGATCAAACTTGTCTGTGAATGTATCATATGAGGTCGAAGCTACCTGTATTTATAGCCTTTCCAAGGTGTCAAATTTCCTTCTTTAGGTTGATTGTTAGGGCCGACTTGTACTTTGGAGGTTTTCAGGAGACTCAAAATAAATTCTTTTACAAGTTACATCTTTCTCGGGAGGGTCTTATAAACATGATGTTGACTCTCTTGACTTATTACAATAAATCCTATGACTTGACAAACCCTGGAAGCATGAAGAACAAGCTTTTACCTAGAAGACCATTAATAAGAAGCATGAAATTTATGCTTTAAAATAATACTTTTTTTCTTTTGTTTGTTACGTAAGATATACATATTGAAATGAGTACAATAACAATTATGAAGACCGAAACTACTTACATTTCCAACACTCTCTCTTTTTTTTTGTAAGTCAGTAGAGATTCATTATATTACTAAATAAACATAGAGTACAAAAATTTCACCGGGTTTGCCAGATTGGAAACTGTAATGACCATCTCGAATTACGGATAAAACATGATTATTAACACTCATACGAGGCATGTGTATGATAGCTACATATGCATGCATCGAATGTATTGTGCTAGTATACATATTAACTTATTATGAAATTACCCAGTGAAAGATAAATGAATTAATATGGAAAGTTCTAAGTGAATACCTAACTGAAAAAATACTAAATATAATGATTGAGGTACTTAATGGATGTACCACCACCATATATATATAACTATACAAAATATAAAGGAAAGACATGTATTATTTAAAAGAGGATATAATATATAATACAAAAATAAATTGAATAATACATATTATATAAAATATATAAAGGAATTATAAAATATATTACTATAAACTAAAAGAAGAAATTATAATATACAAACTAAACCAACGAAAAATAATCCATTATATATATTATGCAATAAAAAGGAGCATAATATAAAGTGACAGAGTTTTTTTTGTTTTGTTTTCTTATTTGTTTGTTTAACTAGAACGATTTATATATTTATAGATCAACGGTTGGGCCATAACCTAATCAACTGACATTACAAGGAGGCTTAAGTTCAATAAACCTTTCTATGCCTATCAATCTTTCCTTCGAAGTTTTGAGATTTGAGGGAACTTCACATCGACGATTGAAGTTTACAAAGTGGCACCTTAAGACACAAAAGGGTGTGATATGCAATCCCCAAACAATCGCATCGGAGAAGAGCTGTCGGCGGTGTCGGAACAAAGGCCAAATCTATTAGCGATGCGATCGGCCTCCAATGGTTGAGGCCCCTAAATACTTATCAGGGCTTTTAAAAATGGATGTATATAAATAACACATAAAACCATCCATCGACGCTAATTCCTTATAAACCATTATAAAGGAAATGTCCACAAAACAATCCTTTCCGCCTTAGTATAGTTTTGATGTGCTTTCCGAGGTTCCACCTTTATTGCAATCGGAAATCGGCACCTCTACGGCTCACTATACAACACTCCTCCTTCACATCTGATATGCGATGGAGCTGTCGGACTTCAAACTTTTTAGACTCTCGCACATAACACTGGGTCCACACCCATCGGCCCTTCGCAAGTCGCGTGACACTACCAAACCTCGATCCCCGATCGACCAACTTGCATATTGAACCTATGCCGTTGATCTACTCTTGTTAGATCCGATGGTTCTCGTTTGTTTCGGGTTGATAACACACCCGTGGGTTAACCGCCCGATAAAGTGGTTTCCCCGCACTTCGCCACT
The DNA here is from genome assembly GCA_000404065.3 of Pinus taeda. Lineage (NCBI taxonomy): Eukaryota > Viridiplantae > Streptophyta > Pinopsida > Pinales > Pinaceae > Pinus > Pinus taeda. The sequence continues at coordinate 19,931 of APFE030759356.1, read as the reverse complement.
GCTACATGTCCTCCAATTAGTGGAATCGGAGCCAAGCTCTCGATACCACTTACCACTGTGAATGCCGCCCGAAATACCACTTGATGTTAAAAAACCACCTTTTCGCTACATGAACTTCTGCGCTCTTTCACCAGTGATGACCCTTGATCTGCTCCATCGGTCGATTTCGATAGTTCTATTAGGTTCCTCTGTTGCTAAATCTGGACCGTTGATCACTGAGATCCAACGGTTGCTTGGGGCAGATTTTGCTTGGCGCAGAGCTGTTGGGCTATGGTATGGCGGTCCACACGGGCTCATCTGAATTTTTTTTGAGAAACCCCTGAATCAGACAACATCCCTTGTTGGCTTTGATATCTGCCTCCTTATTTGAGCTGTGGAGGATGTGAAAGGAGGAAGAGGTAAAAAAACCCAGCAGGCCCCGCAACCTCTAGAGAGTATTGTTGAGAGCTGGATTGTTGAGGTGCTCTTCTGAGTTTAATGTCTTTATCAAGAGCTTTGAGTCCCCGAAGACCTGAAGTGCTATGTGTCCATGCTCCTGTGCGATTTGGCAGCCTTTAAGAAGCTTGAGAATTTCGGCTTGATTGTTTGTGCTCTGTCCTAGTCCCCAGTTGTAGCTATCTATTCGGGAGCCGTCCTGAGAGTAGACCACTCCACCTGCACCAGAGATCCTTGGGTTGCCATTAGAGGCGCCATCGAAGAAAACGGTAACCTTTCCCTGCTTCCTCCACCAGGTTTGGAACTCTGCATCCGGTGTTCTGATGCGCCAAGCAGGATTGAATGTGGGGCGAGCAGGTACTTTCTTGTTGACCCGAACGAGAAGGGTTCCCAACCAGCTTCGTTCTTCAGTCATGAGGGTATCGTCTAACTTGCTGGAGTGGTTCCCTAGAGCTTCCATCAAGGACGCCTTAGCTTTGGTTACCACATACAAGGGAGAGGACGTTACATTGTTGAATATCCAGTTATTTCGGGCGAGCCAGAGCTTCCAGCGAATGAACTTAGGAATGGAGTGCCAGATCCGATTCCACAGAGATTGTGCGCTGAGAGCCCTAGGTAACCTAGCTGTCTAGGTGGATAAGAGTTCCACGACTGTGCAATGGAGAGGGGCAGGTGCATCAAGGCCGTGGAGGACGAGAGCCCATACCGATTGTGCAAAGGCGCACCTTACAAAGAGGTGGTCCACGTTTTCTGATGCCGATTTACACAAAATGCACCAATGCGACCCTATAATGCCTCTGTGGGCAAGATTTTCACCTGTCAACACTTTCCTGTGGATAAGTAACGAAGTGAAAAAATTCACCTTGGGTATACAGTAAGCGTCCCATGTGCGTTGCCAGATGGTAGGGTTGAGAACTTGATTTTGTGTGGATTGCAAGGCCGCAAAGCCAAGCGCAGGGGTGTAGACCCCTGTGTTCCCCCATCTCCAGAGACCCGATGTGTGTAGGTTAACTGGTGCCGAGCCCTTCAGCTTATCCAAGAGAAGGTGCTTTTGGTGAAGTAAATGTGTTGGCAAGTTGGGGAAGACCCAGTCTTCCCAATTCCCCTGGCTGTCCCAAGCAGAAATGTCGGCTAGACTGTGCAATCCGTGCTGGGAGAGCCAGTCACGGAGATTAGCGAACTCCACTGTGTGTTCAAGGGGGGAGTTGCCCATGATTTTATCTTGCCATATCATAATATTTGCTCCATTTCCAGGCACCCTGTAACGCTGGTTTTGGAAGTTGGCAAGCCCTTTTTTGCAAAGGTTCCAAAGCGGCGTGCCTTTGGGAACTCTGTCCGCTTGGAGGTTTCTCAATGAGGCTCCTTTGAAGTATTTATTCTGGAGTAGTTGGTTGACTGGGTGGTGTTTATTGGAGTAGAGTTGCCAAAGGATTTTGCCACCTAAGGCAATGTTGGCCAGGCCAGGGTCTCTAATCTGAAGACCTCCTTCCAGCTTTGGCCTTTTCACTTTGTCCCAACTTATTAAGTGAAATTTCCTTTCGTTTCCTTTGCCTCCTTGCCATAGGAAGTTTCTCAACAACTGTGAAATCTGATCCGTGATTGTCTTTGGCCAGGAGGAAAGAGGCCTGATAGATAGGGAGAGATGAAAGGACTGACTTTATGAGGATTAGCTTGCCAGCATAGTTAAGCCACTGCCCACCCCAAGCAACGATCTTGGTTTTGATCTTGTTGATGGCTTCAGTCCAAAGTGAGGCTTGGTTAGCCCCTAGAGTTAAAGGCAGTCCCAAGTATTGAATTTTGTCCCAAGAGGCATAGCTCGGAAAGTCTAGAATTCTAGCAATTCAGAGTGTGGTTTGCTCCTCTGTATTCCAACTGTACACTGCACTTTTTCTTTTATTAATAAGCGCTCCTGAAATGATACAAAAGCTATGCAGGGTCCCATTGAATTCTTTTGCTATTTGTGTGGAAGCTCCTCCCAACAGAAGAGAATCATCTGCGAACAAGACATGGTTGATTGGTTCTAATCCAGTCATCAGTCGGATGCCCGAGAGAGTACCTTTATTTCTTTCCACTATTAGTTTCCTGCTAAAGGTGTCTGCCATTATTATGTACAGAAAGGGAGATAGCAGACATCCTTGCCTTATCCCCCTTGAAGCTTGGAATAAGAGGCAAGTCGGCCATTTATTAGTGGGGCGATCCAAGGTTTGTCAATGCGGGCCTTAATTAGGTTCACAAAAGCTGGGCTGAATCCAAAGGAGAGTAGAACTTTATAAAGGAATAAAAGTTTTACCCAGTCAAAGGCGTTGGTCATATCTAACTTGATCAACATCTCTTGCTCCTTCCTCTGATGAATGGAATGCATGGATTCTTGAACAAATATCACATTATCCAAAATATGTCTTCGTGCTACGAACCCTCCTTGACTGGGAGAGATTAGCTTACTTAGAAGAGGTTTAATTCTCTTTGCGAGCAATTTAGCAAGAATTTTGTAAGAGACATTACATAGCGAAATGGGTGTAAATCTGTCAAAGGTAGCCGGATTCACTTCTTTGGGTATTAAGGCAAGAAAGGTGGATTTGGTGCTACCTCCCACTTTAGCCTTTTTTTGAAAAGCCTTTGCCATTATTATTAGGTCAGGTTTGATGATTGTCCAACAAGCTTTGTAGAAGTGTGCTGAGAAACCATCTGGGTCTGGGGCTTTGTCAGGCTCCATGTCCCAAATTACATCACTGATTTCTTCCTCAGTGAAGTTCTTCATAAGATTTGAGTTATTCTCCTTGTTAACCAAGGAAGGGATCTGGGAGAGGAAGTCATTGGAAATCGCCTCGTCTCTTGTTCCATCCTCTATATATAACTGCTGAAAGTGAGTTTCAGTGACTTCTTTAACTTGGACAAAACCTTTGGCGACTGTCCCATCTGCTAAGGTGATTTTTGAGATGTGATTTCGGGAGAGGCGTGCTCTAAACTGCATGTGGAAGAAGGCTGTGTTTCGGTCTCCTGCTTTCAACCATAGGCTTTGGGACTTAAGCCTCCAAAATTCTTCTTCTTTTCTGAAAGAGCTGAAAGAAGCAAGTTGGGCTACTTGTTCTTTCTCCAATTCATGCATGGTTATGTCTTTGTCATCCATCTGCAACTGTAAATATGCTAACTGTTGGACAATTTCTTTCCTATATGTGGTGAAGGTGTTGGGAGGTGTTTTGACCCACTCTTTCAGAGCTGCTTTGGTTGCTTTTATTTTTTGCTCCCAAACATAATTGGGTGACCCGGTGATCGTGATAGACCAAGCCTTGTCAACAACTTCCATAAACCCTTCATGCTCTATCCACAAAGGGCTGAAGCAGAATGATATAGGCCCCGAGTTTTCTTCCTCATCCAGTTGTAAGAGTATGGGTTTATGGTCCGAGGTGAGCTTTGGTAGGTTTCTCGAAAATACTATTCTCTCATCCATCAAAAGAGTGCTCTGCACTAGGAATTTGTCGATCCTGGTTGAGATGTGGGCTGCCCCTATTCTGTTGTTGGTCCAAGTGTATCTCCCCTTCTTGGGTTTAAGATCAAGAAGATCCCGCTGTTGAATTATGTCCTCCACAAGGGGTAGCAATGGATCTCTGTTATTGTTACCCCCTCTTTTTTCTTTTGGGTCAAGAACGGTGTTTAGATCTCCTGCTATTACAATGTTCATGGGAGAATAGCTGTCTACAAAATCGATGAGTGTTTGCAAACACTCTTTTTTCTCAAGGTAAAGAACAAGAACATAAAGATTAAACAGGGCGAGAGTGAGCTTACTTGCTTTATGTCGAAGCTCGGTGTAAATCCAATGTTGAGTCTCGAAGGAATTCTCCAACTGGAACAATTCCTCCATCCAAACCGTGGCAAGTCCTCCTGAGGTTCCCCTTGCACTTACGACCATCCCAACTTTGGTCTTCCAGTGCATTCTGCTTAACTCAAGAAGGGCTTCCCCTTCAATTTTTATCTCTTGGAGCATGAGGATCTCTGGGGTTTCTATTTTCATGAGATCTTTAACAGCTGGGGCCTTCATGGGGTTCCCCAAGCCTCTACAGTTCCAAGAGACTATACACATTATTTATTTGGGGTAGTGGAGGAGAGGCCCCCCTTTGGTGGCTGTGCTCTGGTATTTCGACTTATGGACATTTATAGAGTGGACTGACTTCCTTACATTTTTTGCCTCTCTGCTTCTTCCTCTCTTGCTTCCTTGAGGGATTTCCTCCCTGCCCGCTTCGAGGGCCTTCCAAATGTCTCCTCTTCCGTTGAGCCTGTCAATTCCGAGGGCTTCTTTCTTATCATGTCTGCATAAGAGGATGGTGGAGAGCCTCTTTCTGGGGAGTTGTTTTGGGCAGGGGAAGCCCCTGCATTTCCTTCCTCGATTAATGAGGGATTTGCCTATTGTTATGCATCACTTTCCATAACAGGGGTTTCTTCCTATGTGCTAAGAGCTGCGAAGGAATTTGAGGGAAGGTCTGTTCTAGGGGGTACTGCTCCTTCTGGCTGTAGCTCTGTGGATGGCACTATGGTTCCCGCTTGAGCCCCTTTCCCTCTCGGTTTGTTGTGCTGCTTTGATGAGGTCGTCTTCTGCACTGTTATCCATTGGTCTCCTTTTATTTTCTCTGCTTCTTCTTCGGTTTTCTTTTTACAGTTTCTTGCAAAGTGCCCGTATCCATGGCAATGCCCGCACTTGAAAGGCAGTTGCTCGTAATCTAGTTCTTGCACATGAGACCATTTTGCCGCTGTTAGTTTTATGGCTTCTGGAAGCCCAACTTCCAGATCAACCTCGACACAAATTCTGGCACAGGAGTATTGTCCCTTCTTGTCTGCTCTGTCAATTTATTTTCCAAGGGTGTTTCTGATGGTTTCTAAAGTCTTTGGACTCCAACAGTGCAGGGGTAAATGAGGGAGGCGCACCCAGACAGGGACAACCAAGGGCACATCTTGGATTGGATCAAAGTTCGGTGTCCATTTGTTTAGGTACAGACCCTGGGGACCCATGAAGTATGGCCCGTTTCTAAAGATGAGGTTCCTATCTTCAATGTAGTCAAAAATGAAAACGAAATAACCCTTACCGACAAAGAGGCATTTTATTCCTTCTGAAACCAACGGTCTCCAGTTGTGTTGCACCCATGATTCGATGGCTCTTGGTGAAGGCCATAACTCAGTGAACTGGCTGATGAATCCTCTTTCTGCGATATTCAGGGCAGCACGGCAAGGTTGTTCAGTTGGAAGAGCGACGGTCGGGATTGCTTCCATCTTATTGATGAACTTCTGCTGGGAGGCTGAAATTAGGCGCTTGTTGCATTCACCCATCAGCTGCTTGAAGGCCAGGAGCTCAGGGGGGAGGGAGGAAGGAGGCTTAGAGCCTCCCTCTAGACTCATGGTTGTGAGGAGGGTTTGCAGGAGGGCGCTCACAAAGGTAGCAACGGTGTGCGAAAAAAGATCGTTAAAGTGACAAAGTTTTAACCATGAATACAAATAAGATCTAGATATTTTTTAAAAAAAGATTGCTGTCAACCATTGACCCAAGTGGCGTATGCTGGCTCAATCTAAAACTAAAGCTGATCCCGTACCCCTCTTTGGAGGAACCTCGAACATTAGAAATCACCGTTTGGAGGCAGGGGGCGCTCACAAAGGTAGCAGCGGCGCGCGAAAAAAGATCGTTAAAGTGACAGAGTTTTAACCATGAATACAAATAAGATCTAGATATTATATAAAAAAAGATTGCTGTCAACCATTGACCCAAGTGGCGTATGCTGGCTCAATCTAAAACTAAAGCTGATCCCGTACACCTCTTTGGAGGAACCTCGAACATGAGAAATCACCGTTTGGAGGCAGGGGGGGGATTCTATTTAAGAAATGAAAAAGAGGAAAAATGGGAGGGAGAAGGAAGGAGAACAATTCTAATAGAGAGGATAGACAGTAAGGAAGTAAGGACTGAGCCTTGATTGTACTGAAGTTTTTGGGCATGGGGGATTAGATTGCATCGATTAGAAGCATTTTGAAACTGAGTACCTAGGTTGTACCTAGTTCGACAGAGAGGTTTTGGTCATTTTGGTAATGTAGCGGGAGCAAGAGTCGTAACAGAGCAAATCTTCAGCCATAGAACGCTAGAGAAACTGCGAGAGACACAAGCAGACAAAACTCCAAGTAAGTATTATCAAATGAATAAGTAGATTTTAAGTTCTCTGTTAAATCTGAATAACAATTTTGTTAAATTCAGTTAATAGGGAATTAGAGCTTTTCTGAGTAGCACTTTCATTAAATTTTCTAAACTAGGTACCTTACAGAAACCAAACTAGTTGTAGAAAAAGATTGTCTTGATCACACTCTTGTCTAGGCAGACCATCAATTTTTTTGTCTTTGATATCTCTTATATAGTTCAAAAAATTAACTTTTCCTACTATTGGTATTGGCAGGTTTGTTTATCTGAATAACTTGTCAACTTTGTTTTGCAGACCTAGACTTAACAAAAGCACCACTATATTGCCTATAAAAGCAAAAAAAAATATTAACAATATTACTCATCGTCGTTGTGATCAACTAAAAGAGGGTTTCCCCATGCTCATACCTCATTTGACTAGGGTTAAGGCTGCCTCTGGACCCGAGTTAGGAACTGCCATAGGAGCGGCTGTTGGAGCCTCTAGAGTAACCAATGGATGGACTCCTGCACTGTTGGCCTCACAAACCCTGTATTTCCTCAGATGGGCCAGAGCCCCTTTCGCTTCCCCTAGTGTAATATCCACATTGTGAATATACTTTAGATAGATTGAAAACATAGTATTCATATCTCTAATTCTACCATTCTGCAGTTTTCCTATATTCATCAAACCCTTCAGGACTTCTTCAATTCCACTTAGGCGTTGGTTTATGGCCTTTAACTAAATCTTTGTCTCGAATTGCCTTCTGGCTCTCTTCTCCGCTGTCGCCACTTGCAACTTCCCCACCTGAGTCTTGATGTGCCACACAGTCTTTAAAATTTTATGATACATAGTCGCCCGCGTTCTAGATTTCCCAGTATCGATAATCCAGTCCACTTCCTCCTCGATTTTGCTATCCAGGACAACCCTTCGTTGCCCTCGAACCTCATTCTTCCAGACTTCAACTATTTCCTTGCCTTTGTGCGGCATTGTCAAATGGTAATTATCAACAACAACCCTCGCCACTGCTTCCATGCGCGACTGCATACTAAAACTAGTGCCCTATGCATTAGCTCTGGGTCTGCCCCTCAACCAACCCCCCACACTTCAAACCATGCCCATTGCACTCCCTGAAATGTTGGTTGCCCCCGTTGCTACTACTATCTCAAGCTCACAGTTCCACCACCTTTCTGCGTTCTGCCTTAGGACGAAAATGGTTGTTCCCAAACCCCAATTTAAAGGTCATACAATGACTTGCCTTGTCTTGTCGAATCTTGAGTACTTTCCCTCTCTGTTTTTGGTATCTCGGACTTGCTAGCGATGTTGTTGTTCGTTCATGTGTGCTTGTGGGCACTCTCCCTATCATTCGTTGCTCCTAGCAATTTGTACAGAGTAATACTGGCCATTAACCTGCTCTTGTACGCCGCCCCTTTTGATGTCATACCTTCCCACTTCTCTCGCCGCTCTCTCTTATTTATGAGCCGATGTGCATGACGAACTATAATGGTGGAAATTCCTTCCTCTCCATCATCAACCGTCATTCTGTCCTTGCACTGCAAACACATCCCTTCTTGCTTCTCGATTACACCCTACTTGTCTTTCTATTATATGGATTTATTCATTCGCAAGGCCTGGTGGATCACTACCCTGATTCAGGCCCACCTCCTTGTTATCTTGCCGCCTCAGTGACGTGGAATTATCTCGCTCTGCCAATTTACGACACTGAACCTTTAGCTGACCATCTAATATGTCCTCCCCGGCCACGTTGGTCAATGTATGGATGCTCCCTACACCTTCATTTGCCAACTTGTCTGCCAGTGCATTCTCTAATCTTCAGACAAGGGTGAAGTCCACGGTTTTTAGCACCTCCCGATGTTTCTGTATGCATTGAATTAACTGAGCTAGGCGCCAACTTCGTGTTACTTTGCTTATCTGTGTGCCACATTGAAGCCTACATGCGATTTGGATAGTTAACGATGAGTCTCTTTCAATCGTGGTGTTTACTATTCCTTCACGAACCATCATTTCTAGCGCGTGCTCTAGGCCCTGGAACTTTGTCGCATTGTTTGAAGCATGGCCCAAGTTTATGAAATATGCTTTGCATATTTGGCCCGTCCAGTCTCGTATGACTCCACTCCTCCAACCCCTACGTTTCCAGGGTTCCCTTTCGACGCCCTGTCAAAGTTCAACTTAAGGAAACCTTGAGGGGGAGCCAACCAGACTGCAGATCCTAGCTAGATATGATGTTCTCTTGGCTGGTATCCTTGCACACTCAGGTATTCCAGAGCAAAGTTCTTTAAAATTCTTGCTTCCTGGGGGGGATGGTTATTCCTCTGAAGGTTGTGTCCCTCTGCTAATTACTGTTTCTTTTAGTTGACGCCTTATTTCTTCCACCAGACTGTCAACTGGGAGCTTCTTATTACAAAATATTCGTCGATTGCACTCCTTCCACACTGCCCAAAGGATGAAACTCAGTACTGATTCCAGGTGAGGTTCACCACATCGTTTTTTGTATACCGCAGTCTCCATCTCCTTACTGTTTCTTGTATATTCTCCTTGTTCCGGTCTATTTGTCGAAAGATGAGAGTCATCCAGTCCCATAAACCCTTCGTATAGCTGCAGGAATTCAATAGATGGTTAAGATTCTCTTCCACATTTTCACAGAGGCAACACCACGAGGCTCTTATATATCCCCTCTTCAGTAGATTGTCCCAGGTTAGAACCTTCCGCTGTAAAATCAACCACATGAAAATTTTGATTTTAGGCCATTGTGCAAACATCCATAATTTTCTCCATGACGGGTTGTTTATACCAGTGTATCCATCACTGAGATATACTTTTGCTTCCTTAAGATTGAACTCCCCTCATTTTCCCCCCCGTCATAGCTACTCTTGGTCCTCATTAAATAAGATTTTTCGCTTGCTCAATTCCTCTGTTAAATGCTGAACTGCTTGGTTGTTTTGGGTTGGTTGCTGAAAAATGGTAAGATTCCATCTTCTCCATTTGTTATTTTCTATTCCCTGTTCCCAAACTAGTGGACTTCTTTGTAACCTTGATTTTCTATAATTAATTGGATGGGGCACCATTCCTCCATATTTAACTTAAATTGTTGCTTTCATGCATCATCCCATAATAGGGCTTCCCTTCCATTTCTAATTTCCCAAAAGCAATTATGCTGTATTATCTCTTTATTATTCTGCGCTAAATTCCAAATTTCTGACCCCTGAATAGAGCCCGATAAGCAGACTAAGTCTTTTGTAGGGAAATTAGGTGCATACTTTGCTTTCCACAGCCTTGCTCGTGGTGTCGACCTCCCTTTTAACCACCTCCACCACAATTTTGCTCCATTTGTAGAAATTTCTCATTTCCCACCCCGGTTTTCAGTTTCTTTCAACTTATTTCTCCCATATAGTTAAATGCCCTTTCCCATAACCATACATTCAACAACCGAAAAAATAAATTTTTGCTGAAAACACAAATTCTGGAAATTTTACAGAATGCTGAAATATGCAGAAATAAAAAATCAGCAGTTACAAACAGTGATTTAACACATTTGAACACAGTGATTTTTGGTCAATGTGACCCTGGAAAAACCCCCTACAACTCTTGGGGGAAAACCAGTTCGAGAGCTCTTCTTTATTTCTGAAAATGCCTTTTTTACAGTGAGAAATATTCAGCAAAAAATCAGCAAGCAAATTTACAACTTATCCCTTTTCCCGTGCCTCACAGCAAATTGGAAATTACAGCGAACAAGACAGTGATAAATGCTGTACGGCCTCCTCGATTTTTGTGCCCACTTTCAGTGTTAAATGCTGCTGTATGGCCTGCGTTAAATGCGCTGTACGGACCTTGATTTGCGTGCAGAAAAAACAGCAATTGCTCCTCGATTTTTGTGCAAACCACTCCTCGATTTCTGTGCAAACTAGCTGTACGGATTTCTAGAAAATGGTGCCAAAATCAGCCTTTCACTGTGTGCTGAATCAGCTGTACAAATATGCTCAACTGCTGCCTTGGAATGTGTGCCAAGCTGCTGTCTCCTTCTCCTCCTTGTCTAGAAATCTCCCTTGCTCTCTTGCTCTCCTTCTCTCAATTTGCTCATGAAAGAATGAATGACCTTTTGCCTTCTTTTCCTCCTTGAATCTAATCCTAAGTGACTTTTGGGTAACCTCTAAATCCAATCGCTGAAATAGATTGAGATCTAGGGCTGAGATTAAATGCTCATTTAAATCTCACTTTTTATTTTTTAACTCACCCCACTTTAATAAAGACCCACTTAGTCATTTATTTCCAAAGTCACTTTTCCTTCTAATTTTACATTAACTTTATTAAAGTCACTTTAAAATTAGACTTTAGTAACTTTATCACTTAAAGTCACTTTTAAATTAGATTTAACTTTATAAAAATTATAAAGTTACTTTAGGAGAAAAATTAAATTCTTTTGGACACTTTTCCCTAGGACAAAGATCAAAGCCTTAGGGAACCACCTGTCCTCCGGTACCAAATTTCAACAAGCTCCATTACATGCTTTACCAAGATTGAAAAAGGTGTTTGAGTGGGGAGGAAAATAGCAGAAAGCCTTCGACACCTTAAAAGAGAAAATTAGTATAGCATTAGTACTATCACTGCTAGATCTTCAACATCCATTTTAGATTGAGAGAGATGCCAGTGACTATGCCATGGGAGCAATGTTGATGCAACACGGAAAACCCATATGCTATCACTCTGAGACATTTACTTCGGCAGTAGTTAATTATCTCACATATGATAAAGAATTGTATGCATTAGTACAAAGTGTGAAAAAGTGGAAACATTACCTAATGGGTAAAGAAACAATCATACATACAGATCATCAACCACTTCAATATTTGCACTCACAAAATAAATTGAAGCAATCAATACATTATAGGTGGATGGGTTTTCTACAGCAATTTCATCTTGTCATCAGATATAAGAAGACATACACAATAATTTTGCACACATGTTATCAAGACCAATCATAAATGCATCTACTATACTTAAGCATAACTCAGTAATGCATGAAAGTTACATTGAACAATATGCTCAAGATGTAGATTTTAAAGATGTATATGCAACTTTAAGTCATGGCAAGTAAGTAGAAGAATTGGATTATTATGTAAAGGACCAACTCTTATATTATTTGGGAAAGTCATGCATTCCAAAAACTAAAACAGTTAACACAATTCAAGAAGAACATACTTCCCCCATATCAGGTCATTTTGGGGTAAGTAAAACAGTTGCACAATTTCAAATGTTCTGTTATTGGCCAAGAATGCATGAGACAATTTCTAGATATATCAAAGGGTGTACTATGTGTGGTACAAGCAAGCCCAGTAATAGAAAATTAGGCTTGTACGCTCCACTTCTAATTCCTTCTCATCCTTGGGAAAGTGTTTCCATGGATATTGTTGGGGGATTGCCAAATTCTAGGAAAGGTCATGATTATTTGTATGTTGTTGTGGATAGGTTCAGTAAAATGGGTATTTTGATACCATGTAACAAGCAGGTTAAAGCTGAATAAACATCAAAGTTGTTCTTTTAGAATGTATGGGTTCATTTTGGGTTACCCACTTCTATTGTATCTGATCGAGATTCTCAATTTGTTGGGAAGTTTTGGGCAAATCTATGGGAGTTGATGGACACTAGGTTGAAGAAGAGCACAACATTTCATCCACAAATAGATGGTCAGACATAGGTGGTCAACAAGACAGTGATCCAGTTTCTTAGAGGCTATTGCAGCAAGCATCCCAAGCTTTGGGATGAGAATTTGTGCTATGTGCGCATGCTTACAACCATGCCAAGCACTCTTCTACTTAGAGATCTCCTTTTGAGACTTTTTTTGGTTTTATACCAAAGTCTCCCTTAGATTTTGTCTTTGGTAAAGAAATAGCAGTTGATAGACACAGCGATGTGGACAAAGCAACCAAGTTCATTGAGCAAATCCAAGAAATTCACTAGGCAGTATAGGAATAGCTGGAAAGAAGTCAATCCAAGCACAAGGCAAGACATGACAAGCATCAAGCTAAACATAGTTTTCAAGTTGGTGATCAATTCTGGTTGTACATCAGCAAAGACAGAATGCAGGGTGAAGGTAAGAAGCTAAAACCAATAAGGTATGGACCTTCCAAGATACTTGATAAAATTGGTGAAAATGATTTTCGCCTTGATTTACCAACTTATATGAAAATCTATTCAGTTGCTAATTCAGAAAACTTGAGATTGTATGAACCATCAATGATTGAAGATCTTGAAGAGAAAAGTCAATTGCCTTCTATTGAGGATCTGTTGCCTGAATATCTCAATGAGTTACACGAAGACACAGTTCTGGACAAGCAGGTGAGAACTATGCGTCAAGGGGATGTTGAGTACCTAAGAGTAGGGCTCAAAGGTTCAAATCCAAGCAAAGCACGGTGGATAGAAGTTAAACAAGTGAGGGAGTTGTATCCTCACTTGATCAATGCCTAAAAATCAACTTTTCGTGGTCCAAAATATTTTTATTGGGAAGGCATGATCCAAAATGGATCCTAAAACTTCTAAGTATAAGTCTTTAAAACTATCGGAAAACATTATTGCAGCGAAACCACTAAGGAATGGTGGAAAAACCAAGTTCAACAGAGAATGCAGTCTCGTTACACCAGAGCCGTTGGATCGGACATATAAATGACCGAAATTGAATTGGGATATCGCAATCAAGAGAGGCCATTGGAGTATATCGGAGGCGGCCCTATGGAAATTGCGATCGCGATCTAGTGACACAATGTCGATTGTTGATCGAACGCGCAGATCAACAGCCAGGATGATAATATCGCATCACATTACAAGGGGTAATACCAATGGACCCACGACCCCGCGATATGTGATACGCTGATTTTGGCGATCGGTGGACTTGAAAGGAATTATAAATGTGGCTGTATAAAATTTGAGTTCTGATATAAAATGGTTTTGTCAGGATTTTTCTGTGTATTGGGGTATTTCTGTTATAAAACCAAAATACAAAGGAGACATGGCATATGGCGCTACAACGATAAGACATGGACCCAAAAGGATTTATGAATGTAGAAATTTTGAATAATAAACACATATTCAATGGAGATTATCCTGATCATGTACTATTGTGGAATACATACACAATACATAACCTCCTCTACGTTGATCATCAATATAGTGTTGAGATTTTCTGTTTGAACTGAAATAGGCAGAAATCTCTGTAGGTGACAACAATAGAAAATCTGTTGCTGGATTATCTCCAGGTTGTTGGGAGCAAATTAATGCATCCTAAATTTGATGTGAGAGCAGTTAGATTCTCTCTACTATAAAATAGGTTGTCATACAGATAGCTGGGTGAGTGAGTGAGAGTTTCATTGATGTAATCTCCAAATTTTGATTAATATATTCCTAATGCCTATGTTTGGTGGACGTAGCCTAGATTGGTTGGGTGAACCACATTAAATATTGTGTTTATGTTCTTGCTTCTGATGTGTGTTTAATTTGTTTGCTGAGCACCTGATCCAACAATTGGTATCAGAGCAAGTTGGAGGTGCCGGTGCTGAGAGGATTCTCTGCGTGAGTGTGCGTGGATGTTTGCTGCTGAGACAAGTTCTAAACCAGCGTGCTGTTGCGGAGATGTTTAGTGGAGTTGTTGGTGTGAAGCGCTGTTAAATCGTTCAGAAGGTGCGGACTGTAACACCTACTGCCTGGAGGTTGATGTCAGGTTGCGAAGAGTGCTACGGTATGTTAATTGATTGCGTGGAGCCTGAATTGTTTTATAAAACTCCTGGTGCGCTATCTGCTGGTGCATGTTTTATAACATTGATTTATAACAGTGCTGGTATTTAATTTGCTGTGTCTCTGGTCAGTAAAGATTATTATCAAATTCTGGTTTTATAACATTGTTGGTATTTAAATAGCCCCTGCGCGTTCCTTTCAATTTCCCGAATTCCATAAAACATGAAACCTGTTGTTGAGACAGCGCTGGAATTTTGTTTGTAAGACAAATGCTTGGTTTACGTTATTATCAGTTATATGATCGAACGCGTATCAAAATATATCTCTTGACAGCGCTGGAATATATGACTTGAGGCCCAATATATATCTCGGTGGATATTTGTATGACCGTGAAAATTAAATGTACGTGTTTCATTGTGGGGAGCGATAAATGGAATTGATAAATGTCTTTTTTGGAATAAAGGAGCCCATGCTAATTTTTTTTTTATGGGATAAAGGAGCGAATTGGTAAATTTCTTTTTTGGGATAAAGGAGCCCATGTTAAATTTTTTTTTATGGGATAAAGGAGCCCATTTACTTTGATCCATGTTGAATAATGAGCGCGCCCTCCTCCTGCTGTTTTTTTTTTGTGTGAAGTGGAAATTGAAGCTTTTTTTTTGGGGTGTGTAAAGACAAAGACAGAGGCAGAATTTGTTTTTGTGTGAAGTGCAAACGGCAATTTTTTTTAAAGGCATAGGCAGTTTTTGTTGAGTAAAAACAAAGGCAGTGGCAAATTTTTTTTTGCTGGTTGGATATTGGAGATTATTGTGCTTTTTTTTTTATACAAAATGGCGAAAAATCAAAGTGCCCGGTTCGAAATTGAGAAATGTAATGGCAAGAATAATTTTGAGATCTGGAAGGTGAAGATGCACGATCTGCTGGTTCAACAAGGTGTGGCGAAAGCACTGTTGGGGAAAAACAAAAGACCTTCTTCCATGACGGAGGATGAATGGGATGAGATGGATGCTAGAGCTCTGAGTGGAATTCGGTTATGTCTGGTGGACGATGTTCTGTTTAATATTGTGTTAGAGAAAACCGCTGCAGGCCTATGGTCGAAGCTTGAAAAGCT
>APFE030759349.1:0-12177 GCA_000404065.3 Pinus taeda | reverse complement strand
AAACTGATGAATCACAATTGTTTCTTTCAAATTCTAACAATTTCAAATCCCATTGTGGCCGTTGGAAAGGTGACTGTATCATGAGGACACCATTACTCCCCCCTAGTTCAATCAAGAAATAATCAATGCCCCAAGTGTTGATTGGCAGATACTCCTCCCTCAACTTAATTCCCAGCTTTTGGACTCAATTAAAAGTTTCTTTAGAAGTCATAACTTTCACTTGCTCTCAAACAGTTCAGACCTAATACCAGAAGTCTTCCATCTTTCTACTTTGTCTGTTGTCCTTGTTTTCTTTATGCATTACTAATTGAAAAGGAAGACATTTAAAATTGAAAAGGAAGGCACCTGGCCTCATTCCTTTTGACATGTCATTAGAATGGGGCAGACCACAGAAGAATGGAGCTCGGTGGATGGCTCAATATTGTCAACCACACCAGTGACCCAAGGCCCTGCTAGAGTTTCTTTGGCTTAGATGCCAAAATCTAGTCTGCCAAAGTCACCTAGGAACTGCACCAGGCCTCATCTTATAAGAAGTCAATGCGTACAATCCACTTCGAGGGTAGAAACTCCTTTTACAATAAATACAATATAAGACAAGATATGATGGCCCTAAGACTAGGTACCCTTGGTATATATATTGAAGACAAAGGGTAGAGTAATAGCACTCCAATCTAGGGTAGACTCTGCAACTATCTTTGGGTGATAAATGATAAATGTTTATGAAAGACACGAGGATCTTTGTATATGTCAGAATTACTGAGGTTCAAGAATTTTTCTTTTATGTGATAGCTGAACATAGCTCATTTATGTTGTCACCTGTACTGCTTACAATTTTACATTATGCAACCTGTACAATCATCTACTATACTGTTCAGATATGGAATTTCTATTACATTAAAGGATGAGATCTCTTACCTACTTCCCGGGCATGATCTGGGAAGTCTAGTTCATGTTACAAATTGCAGCGCCAATTTATATGAAATCGTGAGGCTTTTGCATGTTAGGTTTGGTAATATATTGCCCCCAAACAAAATCTGGCAAGAGCTCTCATTAAATTGCTATCACTATATGCATAAACTTGCTTCAAGGACAATCATAGAAGAAAATGTTCATAAACTTGCTTCTGGATTTTCATAAACTTGTTAATGGCATCTTCTATGTTATTGGTGGGTTTAAGTTTGGCAATATGAATGGACTCTCTATACACCCTTATGCTTATGTGAATTCTATGGATTCTTTCGACCCAAAGACGAATAATTGGCTTAAGACCAAGGTGTTGCCTATGGGGGGTTGTGTGATTGCTTATACAGTGGTTGGATCCTGTATCTATATGTTGTCGAGTATCATTCTGGAAATATGTTACAGATACTGATTCTTGGACTAGGATTAAGCAGCCTCCCATTCCATCTCCTCTAAGGATGGACAATGTATTGAAATTCAGCTGTGTTACCATGGGGAGTTTGGTTTATATTATTCAAGTTGGAGGGTCTATTGATGATCTGTTGAGGAGTGGGAGGAATGCACGAGGATTGAAAGAGGGGTTGGTTCTCATTTATGATACCAAATTGCAGGAATGGCAGCGAGGGCCTGATTTACCTTATGTACAAAATGGAGCAGCTTGTGCTGTTGTAGAGTGCTGAAAGTAAAATTCGAATTGATATGACTATTTAGGTATGCAGGACAGTGCTCACTGTCCGTTGTGGACCTCTTGAAAGCTTGTTGAGGTTAGCTACTATAATTCATTCTCTGAGCTCATCTATATTTATTAAAAAAGCAGAAAATAGTTTTCTCAATAGGTTCTAGTCTCAAGCATGACACTTTGAAGCAGCATGTCAAAGTTTGGAACTCAAAATGAGGTTCAGGTAAGTGCTCCTGTTGCTTCCTGCAATATATTACCATTGCAGACATGAACAATCCATTGAATATGTTTTCAATGGCTACAGATTTCAGCTATGAAACCAATTAGTAGAATGTTGCTATCCTTATGGATATTTTCCTTAACTACAGCAGCAAGAGAAGTGCAAAGTAATCAAAATGTATGTATGATTACTGGAATATCGATGGTTAATATCGATCATCTGCAGATCTTTATGCTTCATATGCGACCCATCAGAGGCACTATAAGATACGACTTTTAAGATTGCCATGAAACTTGTGTGCTCTTTTATTAAAAAATTATGCAATATTGCTAAGTTTTGCTCCTATAACATTCTAATCTGGTTTCCATCCAGTCTACATGCAACAAAAGGTAAGTTTCTACTGCCTGTCTGATGATTGCTTGGACATGTGAGTGGAGAAGTGGTTTTAATGCGTTGGTTGAATTTAAGAGTATTGTACACATATATGCTCTGATTAGAGATCTCTAATTTCAGCTTTTCATCTTAGTGTAGTTTTCATTAGTTTCTGACTTAATGATTTGGGCAGAAACATAACTCCACATGCCACAAATATCAGTCACTGAGCCATACAGAGTTACACAGCAAAAACCTTTTTCAAACTTTATGAGAATAAAAGTGCAAACAATGCCTCTATACACAAATTGGGAGCAAAATTCTGTCTTTGTGTTAATTTCAGAAGATTTGTGAATACAATAAACTTCACAGGAATAGTATTCAACTCTTGATTTAATCACTATATTAACTCACACTGCAGAAAGTTCTACAGAATCTTTGCAACACATAAAGATGTTTCATCAATCTCTCTCAGACCTCACTGTCTACTCTCTGCTTCTCTGGTCCCCATAGCCTCTCTCAGCTGTCTATACTCTGTAGCTATTCTACCACCATCCTTTTCTGCTCTCAGACAACTAATCGTATCTCTGAAGACTGGATTCTATAAGCCATAGTTTCGACCATTTCCTGAATCTGATTTTCCATCCTTCATATGTTCTTCAATCTCCAACTGTTCCTGTTCATCCTTTTCCACTTATGTTGGCTATCATGGTAGTCATGAACCTCCATCTGCCTCTCTGATTTGATATAACAAATTCCTTCCATCTGCTGATTAGCTTTGTGTTTCCAGCAAAATTGTCAATTGTTAGGTGTCTCATATGTTAGCATAGACCCGAGTAGGCAATCAACTGGATTCCAATTGACTGAGATTTTATGGTCTCTGACGTAGCTCATCTAGCCTATTAGTGCAGATCAGAGTGGACACATAAATTTTGGTACTTGGAAAATTTTCCGGGTTCCCCCGATGACTCCCAAAATGCTCCTTTGGAGCAACTTATCGTTGATTTCTGCTAAGGATCCTCCTGCATCAATAACGGTATAGATTGAAGATACAAAAAAATGATGCCATCCACTTGCTCACCTTGGATGAATGAAGGCCATTCAATGTTAAAAAGCATTCACTGGCATTTTGTTAACCCTAGGCACTCTTAGAGGCTGGTACCATCCCTTACTAAGAACTACCAGGCCTTCTAATCACAATGCAATGAATTTATCATATTAAATGCGTAAAACTGGAGAAGAAAGTGTATCAAGAAAGGATCAACCATTTAATGAGCTAATTGTATATCATTTCCTAGGTTTATTCACACCCGACATGCAGGAAGTGTTATGAATCATTCTCTATTTAAGATGTTTGTAATCTTTATCACTGTGCTGCTGTGAGCTTCTTAGGAATAAGAACTGAAAAAACATTCTAGGGTTTTATATTTACTAAAAGAGCTTTGGTACTTGATACAACCGCCTCTGCAGTTCTTGGTCTTCATCTGCACCCTTTGTTGGTCAGATCAAGTGAACAGAGTGGAATGCGGTTTTATCAACACATTCCATAAGAAGCCTGTCAACAGCTTTCTTGGTTGCAGACATTTTGAAATCCTGATTAGTAGAGAATAAACCCTGGTTTAAATAAAATTATCGCTCAAATCCATCTTCATGAGAGATTTTAAGCCCCCAATTTCAGAAGGCAAAGTACCATTCAACTTATTGAAACTCAGGTCCAAGATTAGCAGATTCTCCAAGTTGCCAATCGAAGTTGGAATTTGGCCACAGAACTGATTCCGACTAACAAGGAGCTTTGTCAGTTTATACAATCTCCCCAGCTCCTCTGGCAATAGATCCTTCATGTTATTTTCTTTCACAACCAGATTTTCTAAGTTTCCCAACTCACATAGCTCAGATGGGAGCTCTCCAACCACGACCTCATTGCTGCGAAATGTGAGGCTTTGGATAGAGTTGCTAAGATTTTTCTACCCTCCAGGCATTATCTGTGGAGCTCAATTGAAGCACATGCAGAATGAGAGAGTTTTCAAGTGCCCCAGGCTGAAAAGTGCAGGATGAATGCTGGCGGTCTCGCTGCATTTCAACGAGTTATCATAAATGGCACCAAGATTTAATACTGTAATGAACCAGAAATCGCTGAATTGATCGCATGAAGATCCCTGAATAGGTGTGGTACCACAAGGATCTGGATAAATCCCACTCACATTCGAGTCACTTCCTACCAGAGAACCCAATACTGAAAACAGGGCTTCTTTTTCTGATTCAAGCATTGGAGCAGGAGCTGTTATCTCCTGAGTGCAGCGGGATTCGAACCCGGAACATAGCATCAAAAACACAGTAAGAAGACACAAGACAGAGGACCTGCAACATGGTTTCTCGATTTGAATCTCTGAAGAACCTTAAACCGAGAAGTTGAAGTTAATCCCAGGGAGAGAAATTCAAATTCCATGGTGAATTAACTCCCCGGCGGCAAGACGCGATGGAAATCAGAATGTCTGTCAGATATTTGTCAGTC
Organism: Pinus taeda; assembly: GCA_000404065.3. Classification (NCBI taxonomy): domain Eukaryota; kingdom Viridiplantae; phylum Streptophyta; class Pinopsida; order Pinales; family Pinaceae; genus Pinus; species Pinus taeda. The sequence continues at coordinate 7,434 of APFE030759349.1, read as the reverse complement.
ATGGACATTAATGACATTAATGCAGAGGGTGTCAGATATCTGTCAGTCATGGACATTAATGCGGAGGGTAGCGGAGGGCAGAGGAATGGCAAGAGCTAACCAGCATACCATTGGGCATTAAATGCCTGGTTACATGCGCCCCATAGCTGTTTAACACGTGCGCGGTGATAGATAAATAAAAAATAATGGCGCGTGTGTTTAAACAGCTATTCGGGGCGCGTGTAGCTGGTTGGGTATTTAATGCCCAATGGCAGGCTTGTTAGCTACGGCCAGAGCTGGAGGTTTTTCCGAGTGACGACGGAAGCCGGGCAATTCCTCTGCCTGGGTAGACTACTTCTTTTCGGATTCTGGAATGATCAGTGTCAAGATGCCCACTAGTGCCATTTATGACATCCACATAAGCTAAAGGACAATTTATCTATTATCACTGCCATCTCCTTGTAATATATTCAATGCCTGCCTTTTTCTTTTTATTAGTATCTCAAATAATAAATGGAGATCAACTGTTGACCTCAGTATCTGTTGGAGTCTATTTGCCAACAATAATACTTGAATAAATACAATTGATTTATTGGAGATATTGACGAATGAAAGGTTTCAATCCAACTTGTTAATGAAGCTCTTGTTTTTTAAGAATCCCTTGCAAGAACTTCATCCATCTTTAACAGATAATTGTTTTAGATAATAGTACTTTCCTTCATAACTTTTTTGAGTGGATACCTAGATATCAGAGATGGTGAAAGGTGTGCCAGCAACAAATCCAGGAACACAAACCTGATGTTATTATCCACATGGACCACTGGTAGCCTTCTTCAGACCTCCACAATCACCCTCTGAATATGAACATAAATGAGCTCCAAACCGTTATTAATTTTTAGGGAAAAAAATCAAATAACAAACTTAAAGTAACAGTCTTGGATCAGAAGAGTTCTGAAGCTGTTGAAGCAAATTTGGAATTGTTTCTTGGATGAAGTTTTTGGATTGCCACCTCATTGTTTACCAATCATTTTTTTCTTTTCTTTCAAAAGCTGAGCTCAATGTATTTGAAACTGGAAATTTTATTTCCTGCCATATATTCTGGAGATGAACTTCTGTTGACTGATTGAATGCCTGGAAAACTAGATCTGAAAACTAATTAAGAGATCTGATTCTTTGGCTGCAGATGAAAATGAACTCATGATAGGGTCGCTATTCTTCATTGTCATTATTGATAGAAACCCCTTGTACGTTCTCTGCTTGGCATGGGCGCACAATTTGATACTTGTTGGGCATGATCTATGGCAATGAGCATATAAATTGACAAGAAGAAAACAATCAATGATACACCTGTATTGCAAAACCAACCATACTAAAAACTGTGAAAATAGCCTTCAGAAAACCAACCAAATATCTCAAATCTGTTACAATTTCTCAAAAATTCTCGCGAGTCATCTAGTTTAGGGAATTTTGCACAAAACCCATGCTGCATATTTTTAAAATTTCTCTCCATCTGTTCAGAAATCGTACCCGGAGTTGACCCTATGGAAACCTGCACGGATCTCTTCTTCATAAAATTAGTAAAGTGTCATGCTCGACTTTCGAATTATATTTACCAGCCTTTGTCAAATTTCATTTTCTACAGTTAGTATTGCTAGATTTCTTGATGTCTCCATGGAGGATATTTCATTTGGCATTGTGGGGAAAATGATGCATTTTTGTGTGTTGCCATTTATGCGCATTCAGTGGGAATTTTCCCACATCAATAATAGGAAATAAAGTTTCCGTTATATGGACCACTCCTTCCATATATCTACGAGGTGTAGTGCACTGTACTTTTTCTTCTATTCGCTTGGCGATGGACCCCACGATGCTTGGTCTTGTGTGCTGGCTTGGTATTTTTCGACCTCAGACCTCAGTCTCGTGGTGTGGAGATTGGCCCAACGGAAATACTTAACATGGTCTCGTCGTGTGCTGGCTTGGTATTTCTCGACCTCAGACCTGGTGTTGACTCTCAGTCTCGTAGTGTGGAGATTGGCCCAACGGAAATACTTAACATTAAAGTCCCAGAGCTCCTCAGAGAAGGCCTGAGAATGTAAACCAATTTTATTTTATAAATTTTGCCCCATAATTTTCTCATTTATCAAAGTGGCATTGATACAGCTCATTTGTCATTTATTAAAGTGGCATTGACACGAAGCTGTACGACGCTACGAAATCATTAAATCCACGAGCACTATGAAATGTACAAACAAGCTCATGATTTGGCACAAAATTGTAGGGTGCCAACATTGACTCCATCCGGGGATGTCGTCCTCCTTGTGAAGTGTCAAAGAACCTCAGATCCAGTGCCTTATTCATTCCTGACCTGTGAATTACAACCTGTTCTAATCCTTAACCGGAACTAGACCCATTTTAGAAAACAAAACTCTGAAACTGATATCCTTTGTATAAAATGGAATTATAATGCCAGACTGAAACCCAACTGCGATTCAAACTATATACTGCAAAATGAAATTTGAAAAATACTGTTAAACAAGATGCTCAGAATGCTGAGTTTATTCATACCCTTACCTACTCTATACTGCTGATACCCCTGAAAAATTAAGTAATAGAAAAATGTCAAAACAACCAATCAAGTAGCTGCATACTTGATGTGATTCCCTGACTGCGTTTCAGCGAGACAAAAACTGGAAAATGTAAATGCAATGACAACTGATTGTAGACTTGGCATTTATAGTAGAGACATAATCGGAACTTTAGACTAAGAAATTCATCCATATAAATAACATTGGGATCAAAAAAGACATGATTTATTTGTTCATCCTCAAAGTTTTCAATGAATAGATTATTATTGTTGGACAGTTCAATTTTTCTCTCTTTGCCATCATATAGTTTCAACTGTGAGTCATCAGATCCAATCTCAAAACACTTCTCAATATCAATATCAAAAGTCTTTGTTTTCGGCGACTAATGTTCTTAAAGGACTCATTTTGACATCAAAATTTGTGGGACTGAACTTGAACTTATAAAGCTTGAATATATTTCTCAATTTTGTCAGCAAACTCCTCTAAAAAGTGAATTTTATCTTCATATATACATTTGCGTGACTTTAAACAAATAAGGAATAAATTAGAGAAATATTTATCAATTTGATCATCATCACAAATATCCTAGTGTTTTTTGAAACCTTTGATATAAATAGGGTTGCCACATACCCTGTTTGACAAGCAACCAGATGAGCAGTTTAAGCTCTGAATGCTTCGGTTAGTGGAGTCAGCCATGAGTATTATGCAATCTAGATTCTTTGATAATGGAATCACCCAGTGAATGATTTAGCCTTCATATGTTTCACTGTTTTCCACCATCTAAAACCAGATCTAGGTCTTGTCGTTTTTTCCCGTGGAAGATAGAGCTTTCACGTTCCCTAATATGGTTGCCAAAATTTTAACACTCCATAGTTTTTCTAGGTTGAGGAGGAAAATTGTAGAGGTAACTACAAACCACTTTTAAAGCTGGGATTTAGCCCTCCAGCATTAGGGAGGGCTCTCTCTATATGATTTTTAATTTTACTTTTTAGATCTTAGGCTAGGTATGAAAGGTCAAGAAATTGGTTTTAAAATTGTGGCTGCAGAATGAAGGAAGAGTCCAATGGGAATGGATTCATAAAGATGTTCAGTAATCAACCCTAGATAGACAAAGAAAAGCTTGAAACAGGGCAAGGTAGGAAAACTACAAGATCTTATAGAGCTATTGTGGTGTGGATGAGATGAATTAGATTTAAGATCAATTTAAATATAAAGAATACATAGATGAATTATATACTTAACATTTTAAAAAGAAAACATTAAGATTGCTTAACAAGAGTCAGAGAAAAGTACAGCAAGTAAATTCTCCTCATCATCTTGTAAACAATGTAAGAAGAAATATCCATGTGAAACTTGAAAGAAAAACAAATTTACAAAAAGGGAAACATCACCATTTGTTTCACCTTGAAAACAAACCATCTATATATTATTGAATTGATTACTTATGTTTTAACTCCAAAGCTTACCATCAAAGAAAAAAAATCTTCCTTTTCTTCATTAACAACAACTGACTATTATGCTTTCAAACTTGAATATATACCAATAAATTTTTTATTTTATTTTCTAATTTGCTGGAAATAAAATCGATTAAAAAAAAAAAAATAACAATCAGTTTTTGACATTGGTTGCACAATATTTCAAAAAGCTTGGAGGTTGCTTGTGAAATCTTCTTAGAATAGGATCTTATGGTTGCTATCTGCCACTTGGGTCCTAATGCTGCCTCAAAATCTGGAAAGTTGACTTTCTTCCACCTCCCATTTGCTACCCTGCTGACCTTATGTACCAAATTTGGAATTGATTGTTTTGAATCGCTGATTCTCTGCCTCCGAATATCAAACTGGTGCCTTTATTTATGAACACAATCTCCTATAATAGAATGAAGATAACCTGCTCGAGAGAGGCTGACACATAAGAGGGTTGGTTTCTCATTCAAAATATGTCCTCTAGTAATGAAGAGCCATGGTTTGCATGATTGTAGAAGTCATTCAAATAGATCTCAACATGATATTTTATATAGATATACTTGGATGAGATTCTCCATGGTTTCAACTGTAAATGCCAGGATACATCACGCAAGCCTGTCTTTGTAGGATTGACTTTCAGATGAACAGAATACATATGTAGACGAAGATTGATTTAAATGTTTATACAAAGAGGCTCTATAAATTCATTTGTTACAGACTTTCTCAATCTCCATCTAATATGAATCCAGAAATAAAATATTAACCTTGTTGACTTTAAGCAACGTCAATCCATCGTAGAATGCATCTACTGAACACTGTAGCCGTAGAGATTTATCTTCTTGAGCATACACCGTAGAAAACCATGCGGTAATTTTTTCTTTTTTTCTAATAAAGGAAGCTTCAGTTTGACATAGATCCAACCATAGTATCGTACTCAGCAATAAGAGCCAATTTTGACATAAGTTTTATGATCCTGGAATGATCAGTCTCAAAATGCCCACTGGTGCAATTTATGACATCCACACAAGATAAAGGACAATTTACCTTATATCACTGCCATCTCCTTGTAGCATCTTCAATTCATGACATTTTCTTTTTATTAGTATCTCAAATAATAGATGGAGATCAACTGTTGACCTCAGTTATTGTTGGAGTCTATTTGCCAACAATAACCCTTGAATAAATATAATTGATTTATTAGAGACATTGATGAGTGAAAGGCTGCAATCCAACTTGTTAATGAAGCTCTTATCCCTTGCAAGCACTTCATCCATCTTTAACAGAATGGTTTTATATAGTAGCACTTTCCATCATACTATTTTGAGTGGAGGCTGTGCCAACAATAAATCCAGGAACACAAAGCTGATTTTATTATCCAAATGGACCACCGGTAGCCTTCTCGAGACCTCCACAATCACCCTTTGAATATAACATACATGAGCTCCAAGCCGTTATTATTTTTTAGGGAAACAAAATTAAATAACAAACTTAAAGTAACGCAGTCTTGAATCAGAAGAGTTCTGAAGTTGTTAAAGCAAATTTGGAATTGTTTCTTCGATGAAGTTTTTGGACTGCCACCTCATTTTTTACCAATAATTTTTTTTTCTTTCAAACGCTGAGGTCAATGTATTTGAAACTGGAAATTTTATTTCCTGCCATATATTCTGGAGATGAACTTCTGTCGACCGATTGAATGCGTGGAAAACTAGATCTGACAACTAATTAAGAGTTCTGAGTCTTTGGCTGCAGATGAAAACGAACTCATGATAGGGTCGCCATTCTTCATCGTCATCATTGATATAAACCCCCTTCTACGTTCTCTTCTTGGCATGGGCGCACAATTTGATACTTGCTGGGTGTGATCTATGGCAATGAGCATATAAATTGACAGGAAGAAAATAATCAACGCTACCCCTGTATTGCAAAACCGACCATGCTAAAAACTAGAAAATAACCTTCAAAAAACCAACTAAATATCTCAAATCTATTATAATTTCTCAAAAATTCTCGTGATACATTTATTTTAGGGCATTCTGCACAAATCCCATGTTGCGGATTTTAAAATTTCTCTCCATCTGTTCAGAAATCGTAACTGAAGTTGACCCTCTGGAAACCTGCACGGATCTGTTCTTCATAAAATTAGCAAAGTGACATGCTCAGCTTTCGAACTATCTTTATCAGCCTTTGACAAATTTCATTTTCTGCAGTTATCATTGTTAGATTTCTTGATGTCTCGATGGAGCATATTTCATTTGGCGTTATGGAGAAAATGCTTCTTTTTGTGTGTTTCCCTTTACGCGCATTTAGTGGGATTTATCCCACGTCAATAAGAGGAGATAAATCTTGGCGTTTATGTTGGGTCTCTAACTTGTCATGATTTTGTGGATAGAAACCACCTATTTTCACATCATTTCATTGATTCATTGTCAACATTTTTAACCATATCTTCTATAAACGAACCAAATTCCTGTATATATGTTTAAATGGTTTATCATTATTATTTCCATTATTTTTAATGAATTAAGAAGAAATTTGCTTGGTTTTTTAATGACAGTTTGGCTAGTCCAAGTTTATGAAGTTTAATCAAGTTTCCGTAGCTATCTCCATGGTTGAAATAGTAACACAACTATAGAAAGAAATGCGACACTTGGAATTGGCTTTTAAAAGCTTCAATATGGATTTGTATTGGTCAAATTCCACTCAACTCGCACATGTAAACCTCCAACAAAAGATCCAAGGAAAAATGCACCGGTTTTGACCAGTCAACTTCAAACACATTTTTTGAGCAAATGAAAACTAATTTTGGAAAACGAAAACATGGTTTTTTTTTCCAACACCGGCCTAGTTAGGTTCATGATGAGTGGTTTTCTCAAATTCATTACCATTTGAGATATTTTTGGGGTTCCTTGGAACCCTATTTTGCAGATTACCTGGATAAATGATTTTCCAATTCGTCATTCAATGCACACTCACCAAAAAGATTGGAACAAGTTGTTCTTTAGCAAGTTCGTGGCAAGGAGATCATTTTTATGGTAGATCTTTGATCCAAGGATCCATCAAATAAGGTTGGATTTTATTTTCAAACTGATCTCATGACTAAAACGCAAGCAAGAAAATTATGAGTTTGTTAATTGCCTCAATACTTTATAAATTGCAGTCTCTTTGATGAGGGGAGATCAAATGTCAATGATGAATATTAACTTGTAATTGTTGCTGCTATTTGAAGAAGAATAACTCTATTTTTTTCCAGTGAATGTAATCTTTGATATGGCGCAACTCTAAATGAAATTAGTGATTTAAGTAAAGGAATTTGAGTTCATAATTCCTCACACTCACCAGGAGGTACCCCCTGTGGAAGTTTGAGATAATATCGTTGTCATTTTAATTTCATTTTTTTCCAGTATTTT
>APFE030759343.1:0-29837 GCA_000404065.3 Pinus taeda | reverse complement strand
TTTAATTTACAAATCTAATATAATAACAAATGAATTTAAGGAAGAAGATAGCTTTCATAACCATTTGAAAGTGATTTGACTAAAGTGTATTTGAAATAATAATTAAATAATTTCATTAGAGCAAATCCAAAGCTTAGAAGTGTCATGCACAAGATGAAGGAGTATCTACAAATTGAAGAGAATCTAGAGGTGCAAGTTTAATGTACATTGTGAAGTGAAAGTGGGTGTCAAGAGGTGCAATACAAGGAATATTTGCATAAGAAGAAATTAGTTGTTTGAAATGAACTATGAGAGATATTTACAATGATGTGTGAAAGTGGTGTAAAGTATGAATATTTTGCATTGAAGTAAAGTGTGAATGTGGTAAATAGAAAAAGTATAGTTTGCAATGAAATGAGAGTGAGAATGGTAAAATTTTCTAATAATTCATTTAAATAATAACTAAATTCATAATTTTAAATATCATAAAATTTTCTACTACATTAAAAGGAAAAAAATGTTGAATTTTTTTTGACAACTAGAATGAACCAAACTCAATAACCTAATTCTTTAAGTAAATGATGAAAGTACCTCCTTAATGAACCGACCTAAAATTACCTCCTTAATCAAAGCACCTAAAAAGGCCCTTCAGAAATCCTTGGAATGTAAACTACCTACTTTAAGGCTTAGAGAAATTCCCATGGGCAGCAAGAAAAAAAGTTTAATGGAATCCCATGGATTATAATACTTTCTCATCGAGCAGTAATGATCAAGATCAACTAGACTGTATGTTTTTAAGATTTCAGGAAAGTAAAACCCACCATATGGATGACTGTAATTTTTTTGTAATATGAAAATGCCATATTGAATTTCAGTGACACAAGTTTTGCTTAAAAAATATTCCAAATGACATTGAATTGAATTAAATTTGGGACAAATACATATCTATTACTTTATAGTTTGGGGCTCTGATCAAAATATGGGCAGTTTTTAATTAAAAAATATTTGAAACTTTCAAACTTTATAAAATTAAGCAGCTTCCTCCCCAGAAAAAGTTTCACGGGAATCGGTATACAGCATGAAAAGCATTTTAAACTTCCAGGAAGGGAAGGCAACCGACTTAATTATTGGAGTTGCCTAGTCAGTTTAAACGCAAGTAGGCTGGATGAATCGGAGGTAAGAACGACTGTTAGTTAGCGTTATAAATATATAAAAGCTCAGTCATTGCCAAGGTTCCTCTTCAAGCTGTTACAAATCCCACAATCCCCACAAACAGATTCTCTGGCCATTTGGCGTTTTTGGCGGTGCCTCTGTATATGCAGGGTAAGTTTACTTTTGGCGATGCCTTCCCACTTAATCTACCAGCGCATGAGAAGCTAGTGGTTGCGCTATGCAGCAGAAGCTAGAGGTTGTGTTAGGCAAACTAATCTACCTTTTGTGTATGCAGGAGAAGCTAGTGGCTGTGCCTCTATGACTCGTACCTAAGGGTTCTAAGACTAGTGACAGTAGTGGTTAAACAATTGGTTCTATGACTAGTGCCAGGCTATTTGTCTAGCTTTTGAGTCGCAGAATGAATAGAAAGGGCTGGGTTTAGATCTGACTCTGTACGGTCTTGCCCTATAAGGTTTTTGGAGGTGCCTCTATATATGCCAGGGTGAGGTTTATTTTTGGCGGTGCCTTCCTGCTTAATCTACCTGCGCATGAGAAGCTAGTGGTTGTGTTATGCAGAGAAGCTATGACTAGTGCGAGTGCTGGCTATTAGTCTCGCTATGCAGAGTATGTAGCTAGGGTCTTTCCTGCCCCCTACGACCGGCATCTCAATATCGAAATCACTATTCTAGGGTTACTTCTAGGTGTGGAGATTAACCATAGAAAAAGATTATGGGTTGAAGGTTACAGGTCCTTCTCACATATCGAATGGCCTACAAAACATAGAGGAATAGGGTGAAACATAAAGGAATACCCTGTTGCTGCCTGGATGGTAAGCTAGATCACATTGTGCACACATTCATATGCAATATTTCAGATCGTACAGTATATTAATTGAAAGGCCATACCTGGAATTGGAGGTGGGATTCCATGTAATTATTTCATTTGTTTAGCCATCGTTAACCACAGCATCAATGACCTGCATCATTTTTAAATAGAATTGCATACAGAAATAGAATTTGATGGCGTGCATACCATACTGAAAGAGGATCATTGATCTCCATGAAACCAAAAATTGCAAACCCTCCTCCTCTATCTTCTAAGATATGACTGATTACTGACTCTCACACACAGATCGACACATACCCATACTCAAACCACAGACTTAAACTTACTGACCTGACTCAAACGAGAGACTTAAACATACTGACCTCTGACTCAAACCACAGCCCAGCACACAATCTGAACATAGATGGATAGAGGAGGATGAAAACTCTGTAAAATGGAATTCGAAAGACATATATATAGCCATTTACCAAGTTCGTTGAACGGCTATATATTTCCACCAGATATATGCATTTCCGGTGTAGTTAAAACGTTTGATCAACTCATCTGGAACAGTCCACCGGATATATGGATTTCCCGTGTGCTTTGAACGTTGGAGCGTAAGATGCTTCTTTATTGTCAGAGAATATAACAAACCTGCCTCTCACAAACTCACGCCCACTAGTTCGCATCTACATTCAAATTGGTTTAAACGCACCCACTACTTGGCATTCCTTACCTGTCACACACGCGTGGCACCCAAATTGGTTTGAACAGTCCACCGGATATATGCATTTCCGATGTTGTTTAAACGTTAGAGTGTAATACAAACGCACCCACTATTTGGCATCCCTGACCTATTTGAACACTGCACCGGATATATGTATTTCCGGTGTGGTTTGAACGTTAAGAGGAGCGTAGTACAAACCCAAGTTGCATTATGGGAGTCAGAAAGAATAACGCACAATGATGCTGCCTCTGACAAACGCAAGCCCACTCCCGTAAATTGCGCTAGCCTCTGACAAACGCAAGCCCACTCCCGTAAATTGCGCTTTCGCATACTTCTAAATTGCGCTTTCGCATACTTCTAGATGATTCCTGTACTCACTGTCTGCTACCGTCTACAACGATGTGTCAATTGATTTATAATGTAAATTATGTTTTACTACCACGTAAACGGCTGGGCTTTAATAATACTTAGCGGGCATCACGCATCACGCATCGAATATGAACATATTATAATAATAGATAATTTTGATTTTATCTGCAAATTTTTATTTAATTTTGATATATTATTTGATTAATAAATTATTATTATTTTAGTTAATCTTTAATGTAATACCAAGGATCCTACATTTATTTTGATAAAGATTAATACCAAGGATCCTACATTTATTCTGATAAATTTAATCTCGTCGGAATCCTCCCCAACACTACCACTGTATTCTCCTGACAGTGAAATCAGTAAAATAAATTTAAGTTCGTCCAATATGAACCTTAATTTGAGGAAATTCATGTACTTTCTTTTCAAACAGAATTATCTTGTCCACAAACTTCATGCAGTCACCTGTGATAAAATTTATTTAATTTTATATTTATGGATAAATAATACTTATTTTAATAAATAATGAAATAAAACATGATTTATAACTAAAAAGTATGAAAATTTATATCAAATATCTTTTGCCTTCAAATTGCATTTTTATGGTAGAGTTAGTTTAATTTATATCAAATATCTTTTGCCTGCAAATTGCATTTTTATGGCAGAGTTAGTTTAGTAGATCTATTTGATTATTATTCTACAGTTTGGGGTTGCACGTTACAAGATTTCAAAGATTGAGATCCTGGAGTTCGATTAATAAGTGCCATTTTAGGTTTTGAATCCACTCCCTTTTTTATCACAATTCGCCCTCATATCATTAGGGATGCCCAACATGCTTGCATTCAAAAGCTAAACATGTTTTTGATCTCTTTACACATTAAATTTCGTATATATAATTTTCTGTAAAAGTTATTTATGGATTAATTCAAAAAGTGATTTTCAAAATTAATTATACATTTTGAGGTTATATTAGAAAATTTCAAAAAATCTCATTAAAAATAATTTCATTTAAAATTCACTCATCATAATTCAAATTAGGTGACTTGATTAAGTGGTTGTATAAAATATTATAAAAATAGTTTGTTATTTTTATTATTTAATATAATTATATAATAACATAATTAAAATTAAAAAAGGTTAAAATTTGATTGAAGAAGGGAAAAATAAAATTTTAATTCTTTTAGAAAAATTGAACTTATTTAGATATTAAAATTTATAATTTGAAAATTAAAATATGGCATTCCACAATTAGATTTGAGTAATAATTATCTTACAAAATGCAAAAATAAAATATTTAAACTAATCTATTAATATCTCCTAAAAACTAGAAAAATTTAAAGTTATTAATTCATTCTTATATAACATATTTAGAACTAAAATTAAGAGGCATAACCACTAGGTAGTCACCAAATTCCATGTGATACTTACCTTTATGATCTAAGGAATCTTCAAATTCGTGAAAAACACTAAACATTAAGGTCTATGGCCAAAGTTCCTATCAAAATTACCGAGGAATTTTCAATTAATTTTCCTAAAAAAACTTAACAACATCGGGGTCTCACTTATCTCAAATTCCTTTCAATTAAGTAATTTTTTTTTTGAATTTTTTTTTACATATAAGTATCATTATATACCATAATTAGTGGGTAGTCCAAGACTTACAAATTATTGATTATCAAACAAAAAAGAAAACAATCATTATTTTTCCGCTAAAAACAAATGAATTATAATGTGATTTCCTCATAAAACTCTTCTCAAAATCATTATTAAATAAACGATTATTAAATATTATAATTAGTAAGGTATCAAAAACTTTAACATAATTAATTCTTAAACAGAAATTAAAAACAACCATCATTAAATAAACTACCACTAAATATTATAATTAATATCTTTAAATTTTAACTCATAATGAGGAAAAAATAATTTAGCTACCTTATCTACAAACTCTATCCCATCAGTTCCTTACCCTAGGCCAAACAGATGCCATTTTTTTTGCTCACCACAAAAATGTCCTAGCAAATATAACAAAAATGTCTTGGAGTTCCTACCACATTATGATCATAAATAATCGTTATCCTTTGATATTACAACCTGTGAGATGTCAAAAGCAGTTGAGCAAAAGCAGTTGAGCATGAACACCATCCTCACTATGAATATATTTATCTAAATTAAATATAGTTTTAGATTTTTATGGTGCATTTGATTGAATAATTTATAGTTTTTTAATTAAGCTAGTTATATAAATTAAATAATTAGTAAATGTTTATACCTATTATAATATTTGATTGTTATACATTTTACATGATTAAAGAAAAATAAAATTATGAAATATTAATTGTATTTAAAATCTATTATATATTAATAGATAATAATTATATATATATAAGTGAATCATTTATATTTATATATATTTTAAAAATATGAAGTAAAATTCTTAACTATGAAGATTTATTTTAATTTTACCATGGGAGTTCTCAATATGTATATAGATTTTGTTACAATATCATGGCTTTTTAATGCTATATGCCCAAAAATCATAACTCACTTTATATGGCATTTGTTGATATGTTAATTAATTTAGTTAAAAGAACATAGAAAAATCTCAACCTTTCATTTCTGTAGGCTAATATGAATATTTTAAAATGTTATGCACTTCATAATTACTCATAATTAAATTAGAATTCTAAAAACCCCATTCCAAAATAAACATATCCATTGAGATAATTATAATTATTCTATTTTTTAAAACATAAATTGACTCAAATATTCTCATTAGCATCATCTTTAAGGTACTTATCAATATTGGTTTTTAACTTAATTTTTTTACACTAGTATAGTATCCTTCACATTTTTAGAGGATAAATAATGTTAATTTTTTTTTTTTTTTGCTTATGGACATTTTTGAAAAGTTAAGTTTTTCAAGTAAGTATTTCATTTTAATTAAAACTTCTACATTTAAATATATTTTCTACTTAGCAATATGGGAAAAATAATAGTTTATATAATTATAAATAAATATTTGGAAAAAAATACGTTATTTGATAATAATTTTTTAATAAAAAAAAATACACACATATTTCTGAGAACATAGTTACATTTATTTTTTCCTTTCTTTCTATAATATAGAATAAGGTTCGTAATAATTGAAATTTACCCCCACTTTACCATGGAAATTTATTAACATGTAAATATAATTTTTTTACAAAACCATACCTTATTAATAGCATATGTCCAAAAAATCATAAGTGAGTGCATATGACACTTGTTGATATGATCTTTTCTTAAGTTAAACAATTTAATTAAAAGAACAAAAAGAAAAATGTGGAGGTTAAATCTGGGCCATCTACATAGTAATGAGTACTAATGAAATTAGAATTATAGAAACCCTATTCCAAGATAAACATGTCTTTTGGAATAATTTTACTTAATCTATTTCGTAAAACATAAATTCACATAATTATTACTCTTTAATATTGTTTTTTAACATACTTATCAATATTAGCTTTTAATATGGGGTTTCATTGATGCTTTTGTATTCCTTTTACAATGTGCTTTCTAGGATTTTCTTTTTGGTATATGCAGGGTAATGTAGCTTACCACCTTCCTGTGTAGTCTACACCCTCCATAATATATTGCTTAAGAAGATTGTTGAACTGTGAGTCATGATGATTCACCATACTAGGTCAAATTAAATAAATACACCAGTTCACCATTGAAACTAATTTTCATTTTTTAGTTATGTGAAAGTGATGATTGGGTCTAACATCTTCTCCATAGTAGATGAAATAAACAAATTATGCAACAAGTTTATAGTCAATTGAGCCTTGGCCCAACTGGATAAAGAATACCACAGTCTAATGGCACACGTGTACAACAATTCCCCTAATAAGCTTAAGTGTTTTTTATTATTATAGTAGTATAAACCTATACTAGATTTTTCTTTCCATTCATAATACAAAAATAGAAAACTTAGTAGGGATAAAGATTCATGGAAAGCCCACTAAGGCCAAAGAATATTATATCATAGACATATAATGAATCAGATATACATGGACAGAGATTTCGGGGAAAAAACAGAAAATAGGTCACTCGTTTCAGGTTAAATCTTAAAAAGCATGTTATAGATCATTAAGTGAGTCCAATACCATAAATCCAAGACAAAATAGATAGATATTTTAATTTAAAAAAAAAATGGAATTTAAATTCCTTGTTCTGGTTCAAGTTCTTCAACCTTTACTTCAAATCCAAGAATTTACTGAAATAAATTACCTCTATATAGGCTCTCTCTATAGTATAGGCGTTGCTCCCCTAGAGGCACTGGAATCAGTAACTTCGGGGTCATAATTGCTGGATCAATCTGGAGCATTCGACTCTCTGAAGACTCGGGCAATCATAAGCATCATGATCTAGCTCCCAAGCATCTGACTCTTTGGGGATTTATGGATTACTCAAGTATGCATAATGTGGATCTCAATAAACAAGGGGCTAGGGATATGTATAACTATGTAAAGGACAGAGAGTAAGGGAATGGTGAAGACCTTATGCTAATGCTATGCTTCTATCAATGCTATGGATCCCATCATTGGGTAAGTGGTGACATCTCTCTGTTCAATTTTGAATTTAGACTAAGATCATTTAAGTTTGAATTGTTTAAACCCTATAAGATAAATAGGTAGGGCCATTTATACAGGATGTATGTTTTCCTCTTTCTAAAATAAATGACTAAACATCTACCTTTCCTATAAGAAGAGAAGGGCCACTGACAAAGAATACTAACCTTTCTTCCTACGAATCTTTCTTTTGGAGTTGAAACTAGGGAAATTGGTGGTTGAAAAAGAGTTGGAAACTTCTCATTCACTACAAAACCATTAGAAGATAACAAGAAATATGAGATATATTGAACCAGGCCTAACGAGAGTATTGAATTATTAGATGGAGTGACACCCGCGAAAATGGCACTCATTTGCAATAACTTGATGAAAATAAGCAAGAAATGAGGACTCATCTAGCTACGATAATTCATGCACTCTTTCAAGAATGGGCTCATCTTAAGAAATTCCATTTTCATGAGAAATGAAAATATTAGGAATAATAAACTCAACAGGAATAACAAATTCTTTCCCGTAAACCAGTTCAAAAGGAATGTAGTTTTGAAACCGCTTGACTGTAGTTCAGTA
Organism: Pinus taeda; assembly: GCA_000404065.3. NCBI lineage: Eukaryota > Viridiplantae > Streptophyta > Pinopsida > Pinales > Pinaceae > Pinus > Pinus taeda. The sequence goes on along the minus strand of APFE030759343.1, from coordinate 21,602 downwards.
GGCCCACAAAGTAGCAGGAACTCATTCATCATAATCATCTTTGTTTGTAGACAAAACATTAATAAGTCCTTTCTCTAAAATTTTATTAAAATCTTTCATAGTCCCATTGGCTTCTCGATGATAAGGAGTTCCCTTATGGTGTTCGTCATGAAAATTTGTAGTAGAGCCTGGACGGTTTCATTTACGAAATAGGATTTTGAATCACTTTTAAGACCTCATGGACAACCAAACATGGTAATATTTTTTTAAAAGATAAAAAAAGCATCCATATCATTAGTGCAATCTTTAACTGCAGCAAATTCTACCCAACGAGTCAAATAATCCACCATGGTAATTATATGTTGAGCATTCAAATGACGAGCAAGAGGATGAATAGGCCCAATGAAATCAACTACCCATTTATTAAAAACAACAAAATTTGGTACAAGATATAAAGGTATTTCATCGAAATGCAATGTTTGGCCAACCCATTGAAAGACATCGCAACTATTTGCGTATTCTTTTGCATCCTTAAACAGAGTCGGCCACCAAAGGCGAACTTGTAGAACTTTCTAAGTAGTAGCTTTCCCTCCAAGATGAACTCTTGCAACCCCATTGTGACATTTCCATAATGCACCTTTGCATTCATGATCAAGGATACAATGGCATAAAAATTGACCGACACCCATTTTATATAGTTTTCCTGTAATAAGTTGATAGCATATTGATCTAACCACCAGTTGCTTCTTCTCAACCATAATATAATCAGGAGGACATTGACCTGTACCAAGAAAAGGGAAAAATATTCTAAGTAATTAAGGACAACTTCAACATGAAAAAAATGGGCATTTGACAACTGGTCATCATATGATCCCCCTCATTCTCCTAACTCTAACCTAGACAAATGGTCTGGCCCCACATTGGATCTTCCCCACTTGACAATCACTTTAAAAGTAAACTCCTGTAATAAAAATAACCATTGACAAATTATTCCTTCAAGCACATGCTTATTAACTAAATATTTCTACATTGGGTGGTCTATGACAAAATTGAAGGGACCTCTCAGTATATCATAGATAAAGATTCCCATTCTCTAGTAGTATAATTCTTCTCTGCATTGGAATGTTCTCTACTTGTAAAATAGACAGGATGATCCATGTTTCCTTCACCTGGTTCTGTTATTATAGCTCCCAATGATTTTCCAGGTGCATCAACATGGACATGGAATTGTTTGTTCCAGTCAGGGTATCTAAGAATGGGTGCACTAGTAAGATTATCCTTCAATCTATCAAACGCAACATCACATTCACTAGACCACATGAAGCGTTCAAATTTATTAAGAAGCTTCTCAAGTGGAGTTGTAATTGAAGCATAATTTCTTATAAACCTTTGATAATAATTAGTATGTCCCAAACTGGAATGAAAATTTTAGACGTAAGTGGGTGGTGTCATATTCATTATTACCATGACCTTGGGAATATCCCACAAACTCCCTCATTGCAAATGATATTCCCCAACAATGTTACAAAAAGCACAACAAAATTGCATTTTTCCAGGTTCAAAGATATTTGCAGTTGTCTACACCTATCAAACATGACCCTCATCAATCTAGGATGATGCTTGACAAAACTATAAACAATCCAATGATCCATGTAGACTTCAATAAAATTATATAAATATGCATGGAAAGAATCAATAACAATGCACTAGAAAACAACTCGGGAATTCTTCAACACAAAGGGCATAAAATTATAAGCATAGGATCCCCATTCAGTAGTTAAAGTGGTCTTCTTATCCTCTTTTGCAATGTGAACATGGTGATACCACAAGAAACCATCAGTAAGAGAATGGGATTCATTACCGCCAACATTATCGAAGACTTCATTGCTAAAAGAAATTGGAAATGGTTCATACACACATTCATTATTGAGACTGCGATAGTGAACACACACTCGAATTTTTCCTGAATCTTTCTTATCTTGGATGACAATGGGGCTTATCCATTCAACTTCATCAACCAATAATATACGGCCAACACCTAGCATTTTGTCAATTTCCTTCATTACTCTCTCCTTAACTTGCAGATTCAATTTGTAAGGTCGATGTTCAACTGGCTTTGTATCTGGATTCAATGTTATTTTCATCTCTCCCAAATCTCCTTTAATTCCCTTTAACTATGAAATAGAATAGGGAAATAAATATTCATATTCTCTGAGTAGATAAAAAATTTCCTGAGTGCTTTGATCATCCCAATAGTCCCCAACAAAAGAAAGCTTTGGTTTATCTTCTATCTCAATATTCATCATCTTCAACTAAAGAGGTTGCAAGATGTGGAGCATCATCTATAGGATCCTATTTTATTTTCCATTCTGTGGAAACACTTTGGAAGAAAAATGTCTCAACTCATCGAGTTCATCATTTGGATCTTTACTATCTTTGCTACAAAGCATAGCTTCATGAAACCCTGAGTCATATTGGTGCGCAAAGTTTCCATACCTGTTGCATTTTGATAAAGCATCCCCAACTGAAAAAAAACCCCTATGATATCTCTAAGGTCTTGCACTATCTTACTATCAACATCAGAGAAGGAAAAGTCTCTAGAGAATTGGGTAGACAACACCTCCCAATTTGTTGTTTGGCATCTTAACTCCTCCTGCAAATACCAATCTTGTAATTTACTACATAATTAGTACTGTTATAAATAGGATACTCGCATAGCTTAGTACTAATCTAGCAGACACATCAAACAACAACACAATGTCGAGAATGAATTTCATGAGTTCCTTTTTTCCAATATTCCATCATAGCCTTAAATCCAACTTCAATACTTTCAATACTCCACCAAATAATAGATCCATCTATTGTTGGTTTAATATAATCTTTGTGCCTCCCAGTAGTCAGGTAATATAGTTAATCCAATAAATCAGGTGACTAAACCTCATCCATAGGTTCAATAAATCTTGAGCCCTCATAAGGAGAAAGAGATTGTATGACCCTCATGCCATCTACTTCAAAAGTCACGGTTTCCCACTTGATATCAATGACTACATAACTCTTCAAAGCCTAGTCAATGCCCAATGAAGTTGGATATTAATATTTATCTCCAATTATATCAATAACTTCAAAATCTACAAAAGTTTTAATACCAACAATATCAACTTCAACATCCTGTAATCTGCGAACAAGAAGAATACAATATTTATTTTCAATTTGCAACTGAATAAAGGGAAATAATAACTTGGGTTCTCTGAGCGATTTCCAAGTTTTCCTCCACAGAATATTGACATCCAACCCCAAATCCAACATGAAATCCTTAATTTTAAACCCTTCAATCTGAGCCTCTACCTAGAAATCCCTTCTGGTTCTCTTCTTGTTCTATCGTACCCACTTGGAATGTTCCTCAGTTAAATTTGTAAACATTGGTTCTTCGGAAGAAACATCATCCTTAACAATAGTTTTTAACTTTTTCCACAACTGACCTATGATTTCTCCATCATTCATAATTTGTAGAAATAACTTAAGCCAATTCATTATTGGTTGGAAAGGTTCTATAAAATGCTTCTGCTCATGTACCTTTACTTTCTCATGTTGTTCATTGTGATATCATTATGAAGAAATCAACAATTGGAAAAGTTCAACTACATCCCTATAGTACTCCTTGTGTTGATTTAGATGATAAGACTTCATTGGAGATGTAAGTCTTATAATGGATGGCTGATCAAGAGTCCCAATATCAGCTCCATTCTTCTTCCCTCCCCTTGTAACAACATTGATATTGGGCTGAATTGTAGGACTAGGATCCTGAGGTTCTTCACAAAATGAATTAGCTTGTTTAGCCTGGTTTCATTCCTCCCACCGAGAAATAAGTTCAGGGCAATCTTCAGTTGCATGGGCATTCACTGAATAGTATGAACACCAAGGTCTTCGTGGCATAGTGAATTCTCTCACAACATGGCCATCCTTATCATAGTCATAACACCTAATTGGCCTCTTTCGCCTAATCTTCCTCCTCTTGGAGCTCCCCCTACTCATCTTCGAGGAGTCTTATTAATATGAAAGGCTGAATGATCAAGGTTGTCAGCTAGAGTATCTAAGGACCAACATTGATTCATATGATGATTAGGTGATCCAAAAAACTCATAGAACAAGTTATTAGGAAAATTGGAGTACTTTGTAGAATAGCACATAGATGAGGTAAATGACCAAAACGTTGAAATATATCAAAATAATCATTCAAAAACATACCTTGAGGATTTGGAAATGGCTGGAATTGCATATGACCTAAAAAAGGAAGAGCATGGAAGATTTTCATAATTCTAGGGGATTCCGATGGAGGAGGTCCCATAGGAGCACTATATAGTCCCAACCCCCTCATTCGCTAGCACTTTGTAACATGATGTCCTTCAGCATGACAGTGTGTACACAAAATATGAGGTCTCACGAACTATAAAGGCGCAAGATCTTATAGTTTTTCTATCAAGGTAGCAATATTATTATGAAGGCCCATAATAGCAGGATCTGTTGAATAAATAAAAATTCTACATTTTTTTGGATAACAGGCCATAGCCTCTATCTGCATCGCTTGTTCCAAGGAATCATGAACTGTATCAATCTTCTACTAAGACAATAGAATGTGAGTCATTGGTAATAGGGCCTTAATGAATAAATCTCTTTGATGATGTGAATCAATGGGATAACAAAATTTGTTGATATCACATTTAAATTGTTGTTACATTATTAAGTAGATTTCCCCTCCGATTGGTGAATATCTAATTATTTTGCCAATCCTTGTTGATTTGGCGACATAACTTAAATTCTTGAATATATTCATTTTTAACCAAATCTATACTAGCATTTGGGTTAGCATCGATCCATTTTATAAACCATCTCAATGCTCTATCCCATAGCATAGTTTGAAATTAAATGATCTTAGTAGCGTCAGGTTTCTGAAAAACTCTCCAAACAACTTCACATAAATACCAGTGTTTTTCAACATCTTCAACCCCCCTTCCTACGAACTTTGGGTATCTAGTAAGTGAGTCAACTACGATTTTGGCCATATTTGACTATTTTGAAGAAAAAAGTATGAATCCTTGGGAACCTACTTGAGAAAAACAAGCTGAACTTGCTTGACTAACACCAATAAAACTACCTTTACCCTTATGGAATAACTAAACATTAATAAAATTGTATACCTTTAGAAGGAGAAGATCAGGACTTTGATATGGTACCAAGGGAAGGTTAGGGAGAGGAGGAGTTGTTCTACCATGTTACAGGGTTCTATATTCTAGTACTGAATCATCATCAAAGAAAATCCACCTTATTGCAAAATGTAGATCATCATCTAATGGTTTTTTTTCATCTGATAACATAATCGGCAGAAATGTTGGCTCGTGTGTGTGACATCCTTCTGATTCCTCACATACTCGAGTAACCACTTCTAAACACTCCACTTCACAACCACTGGAAGCTCCTATTTTTCCAGAAAAGAGAACGTTCTCCCTCACTTCCATTCTGCCACTACAGAGTCTTCATTTCCTTATTCTGCACCACTGAAAATTTTACAACATCCCCTATGCATTGCAACTCCCTTTTTCTAACCCTAACTTCCCACAACTTCCTTTCTTGCCACTCGTCAACTATTCTTTCCCATTGCAATGATTTGAAGTATCTCACCTTCCATAACTCTTCTTGATATATTATAATAATTTCCTCATTATCCTGCATCTGCATGACATTCCTCTCCTATAACCATTCCCCTAGTACTAAAATTTTAAGCTTCCATTTGATCTTGTGGAAACACCAACAAGTCGTCTTCAACCAAAAATATTTTAATACATGGAGGAATATCTTTTAGCAATTGTCCTCATAACACAAATTTGAATATGGCTTCTACACAAGAGAACAATTGTTTCTTATCAATCCCAAATTCAATGATATAGCTTTCAATATTCACATTAATCCAAAATTCAACAACTCTTGTTAGATATTTATTCAAACGATGAAGTCAACTAGATCAATTGTAGTCCAAGTTCTGCGCAACCTTGGTTGTACCGAAACACTTGATTTATGGTGAAGTCAAGTCAATCAATTTTCTAACTCCTCGGGGAACTTTCCCAAAAATATCTCGTATTGGTCACAAGGAGGTTCAGTGTACAAAACTTATCCTTTGACCCAATTTAGATCCTATTGTCTCAATTCTTCCTACTGCAAAGTAAAATAATCAAATCTCTCATGCCACCATTTTTGGATATCCAGATGAATATACCTTGATCGTGTGATATAAATCCCCTTAGGAAGCTCAAGGTCCCAGAAACACAATCATTTGTTGGTAAAAAAGTTTACTTGAAGTTTGACCTAGGGTTCGACCTAGGGTGCCAAAAAAGGTTTTCATGTAGTGTAGAATTTTGCTGACATTTTCACTCCCTTGAGTCAAAGGTGTGTCTCACCCAAGGTGAGCCAAAACCAAAAAAATGTGTAGGTTATTTGGATTTAGCTATATAGAAAAATTGCACAACCATTTATACATTTATTTTAACAAAAAGTAACCATATGTAGAGAATTTTAAACGGGGGTGAAAAACATATAAACGGTTAGAAAAGACCCCATTCTACTTTTATTATTAAAACATCAGAGCCTAATTACACCAAAATCTCTCCATTACATATTGTGAAACATTATAGACTTGTGTAGAGATATTAAAATTCAAAATAAGTATCAAAACAAGAAATTACATGTTCATATCTGCCTGTAAGCGATCTTTCTCTCATATAGCTCAGATTCCGAATATTACAAAAAAATCAAAACTTTGCAGCAAAGTCCAAACTATACAACATTTTCTAAGATTGAAATAGGATCTAAACTTTGTAGCATCGCCTAACTTGTTTCTCACTACCTTCTATCCTCTTTCATAGTTACGTTCGCTTGATCTCGTGTTTGGTCCCTCACTCACTTAATCCATGGATTTCCAATATATAGGTTAGCTACCTTAGTTCTCTATTTGATATATCAAAGTAGGCTCCATCTTCTTCGACTCGTGGCCTTTGTTTCCATTGCACAAGTCCCAAAGAAAGTATTCCATTACCACTTTCATTTCTGGTGGTCTAATTTCGACAACATTGTCCAAAATTTCCTCCACAACTTCTCTTCCTTCAAAAAAGAAGGACCCAACATTATTATATTATTAATCTAAACATATAGAACATATTAATATTAATACGTAACAATATGTTAATAAGTATAGCCCATGGGGGCTCCCTAATGTGGGTGTAAATGGAGGAGATTAGTGGACTTGGTGGTTGTGTCTGCCACCTTATAGAGGGGATTACATTAAATGGAAGAGGTGGCATCGGTGCCCCTATGAATGTAGAACAATATGAGTATATTGCATCTCATTAACCATCATAAGTAACATTCGGAGGAGGAAAGTGGGGTGGAGGGTCTGTCTTAGAAGAAATATCCTAGGAAAATGATTGAAGCCCCCAAAAATGAGGTTTGGCCTTCGTTTTGGGAGAAATGTAGGTTAGCTAGAGTCAATTAGTAAAAATTAATATGGGAGTATAATTGCTTGGCATCCCTAAGAGCGACTATGGAGGGAAAGGATATGAGAGCGAAGCTATAAGGGAGTTGTTTACGAGAAAATTGTGCATTGGTTCTATGCATCTCAGGGCTAAGGAAGTATGTTGGTTATTCATATGATCTCTTAGTTGCAGACCATTGTCTTTTAGTTTCTCTCAATTTAATTGGTACGCAGGGACCCTCTCTAGTATTCTCTTGATGCACAAAGGTCATTGTGTCTTGGGTAATTCTTAAGTCTTCTTATATTTATAATTTTGTTTTTAGTATTTTTCTTGGCTTCGACTATTTTATTTCAATGTTGTTTTTTCATATGGACTTGGATGTTGTCTCATTTGCGTAGTGGGACTATATCCATGCATTGTGCTAGATTTCATTTTGCTTTTTCCAAACCCTGCATGTACTAGTGTTGTTTAAATATCTATTACTAGATTTTCCCACTTTGGAGTTGGGTATGTGTCTTTTTAGGTTTCATCATCCCAATCTTGTCGAAAACTATGACTTTTCCTTCTCTCTACACTCAAATTTGTGTTCTCAACCATTTATGTGTTGATACTATAAGGATATGCATGTTTGACTATATGTAGTACCGATGCATGAGAAGTAGGTGTGGGGGGAGGATACAACCCATAAGGCTAAAACTAAGACCAAAAACATGCCTAAGATTATTCTAAAACCTTTCAATCAGTTGTTCCCCTAGAAATATATAATGAAATTCAACAGTTGGAAACCTTAACAACTAGAGATAGGTATGCCTACTCAAATTTATAGATAATTGATGAACTGTGGCATTGATTTCCTTACCCTAGCCATATGAAGGGAAGGAAAAAGGAGTACTTCAACGCATTTGTTAGAAAATTATATATTATAGAGAAATGGAACACATAACATATATTGCAAAAATATAGACACATAAAACAAGAGAGACATAGATATACATGGTTCGCCTAATTTGGGCTACGTCCATGGAGAAACAACCAGTCGTTCATTTTATATTATCCAGCAAACTGAAGAGATACAACCTACATAAATTATGTTGTAATTCCCTCTTCATATCACATAATATCCTCTCTCTTTCTCACTCAAAATACAGGTTTGCATAGGTTCAATACAATTCCCTCATATATAGCGAGGTTTTTCCTTCTAGGGAGAAAAACCCTAAATTAAACATAACTTCTATCATCAAATCTCCATCTAATGAATGACTCAGATTGACTACAAAATTACAACATTTTACAAGGCAAGTTTTCATCTATTTTTAGCTTCAGGGGCACTACCCCCGATTCCCCATCAGGTGATCTGATAATCACCCTATGAGTGACATTAGTTGAAGATTTATTAAACAAAGGTATTACAGACTCATGTGCTAGTGTGTGTGTTTTATATTATTTAAGCAACGGATCGATCAGATTTCCAAAACACAAACATTTAAATGGAAAGAAAATGGAGAAATACAATAAGCAAACACAAAGACGCAAGAATTTTTGATAAGGAGTTCACCCTATCCTCCAAGGCTACATCTCCGATCCAGCTTTCAGTGGTGGCCTTGTTTTATTGTGTCTTTAAGCAGAGAATTACAATGCAGGGACTCAATGTGAGTTCTCCTAAAGCAGATTTGCTTGGCAAGGTGGTGCTTGGATTCCCCAAGCCACTGGAGTACATAGACTCTTCTTCTTCCTACTAGCTCTGTGACCTTTTGGTCTACAGCGGAAAGAGCCAAATTTGGTGCTCAGTTTGGACAGATTCCTCTATGGGAAGGCTTGAATCTCTTAAGCTCTGGTGCTCAATGCTGTCGTTGGTTAGCTCAGCCCTCTGTCTCTTTCTACTTTTGCTTCACTGTCTTCTTCCTATGTGTATTCCATCCTCCTCTTGGGATTCTTGCCTCTCTATATTTTTTTTCATCTCTTGGACTATCCCCTGTATTTTGTCTTTGTTCATGGCTTTTAGCCATTCGTTCCCATGCCTGTTCAATTCTTCTTCCACCTCTGTCAATTCACCTTCTGCAGTTGTGCTTGGAGTTCCCTGTTCGACGTCATCATGAATGCTCAAGGAGTGGCCACATGTCCTCCTCTAAATGGCACCAGCCTACTTCGTCGGTTTGTTTCTTGAGTTACATCGTGGATGAAGTCTTTACTCGACCGTGGCAGTTAAGTAGATTCCAAATCTTTACAAATCACGGCGTATTACTTTGTTGATTCTGCTTCCTCCATTGAGCGCAATCTCAACTATCTGATCTAGGTCCCTCAGGTCCAACGTCATACGCACGTCCCATGCGATTGACCTGCTCGACCGATAACGCACGATCAACGGTGGTTTTCTCTCATCTCCAACTACCACGTGTTGATTGATGTATGGAATTGCTCCACTCTAATCCAAAACCTCTTACCATTTGAGGGCACTTGGATCAATACCACTGGTTTCTACAGTGTGGGTCCCGCCTTTGTACGTTTAGTGCTTTTGCCTTTTCCACCCGCAGTTCTCCGGTTCACCATGCATCTGTGAGCTCGGGCTTCCCCTATTTCAACCCTGTTTGCCCAGCAATGCGCAAAATCCACCTCCTTTTCCTGATCTAAGTCTCCCAAGGGCTACTTTGACCTCTTGCGCAGTCTCCATGGGCTTCAGTTAGCATGCTTTGACCGAGGTCCTCGTCGTTCCACGCTGGCTGCCATTGCCACTGGTTCAGGGGTGTTTTTGACCGTTGTTTTGGAATTCTTTGGAGATTCGTCCCGACTTGATAGAGTCATGGTTTTTTTATAGTATTTTATGGATCTAATTCAGATCATGGCCTTCCCACTGAAAAAGCTTTTAGACCACCAAAAGTTGGTTTTCAAGCATCGACTAAGTGAGGGCATTGATTTCTCACTTGTCCAATCTCAATCCACTTTGCACTGCTCAGCTTCGAACTTCTGAGCCCAATCTTGAGGTATTCCACATCTCCCCTACGTGTCATCCTTACCTTCTTCTCCAGCACTATGTATTCCTGCAACTCATTAAGATATTTAGGTAGCAGATCATCAACAGAGGGCAATTGACTCTGCTCTGCAGGGTCCTCAATCATTGAAGGTTCAAACAATCTCAAGAAATCTACATTTACGACTGAGCAGATGTGCATGTAAGTTGGTAGATCAAGGCGAAAAGCATTTTCACCAATTTTCTCAAGTATTCTGAAGGGTCCATACCTGATAGGTTTTAGCTTTTTACCTTCACCTTTCATCTTTTCCTTGCTAATATATAGCTAGACTTGGTCTCCAACTTGAAAACTATGCTCCATCTGATGCTCATCATGCCTAGCCTTGTACTTGGCCTGGCTCTTTTCCAGTTGTTCCTGTACTACCTGGTGGATCTCCTGGATCTATTGAATGAACCTAGTTTCCTTGTGCACATCACTGTGTCCATCAACCATGGTATCTTTACCAAAGACAAAATCCAAGGGAGACCTTGGTGTGAAACCGAAATAGGGTTCAAAAGGAGATCTTTGTGTAGAAGAGTGTTTGGCTCTATTGTAAGCATGTTGCACATAACACAAGTGTTCATCCCAAAGCTTAGGATGTTTGTTGCAATATCTTCTCAGTAACTGGATCAGTGTCATGTTAACTACTTCTGTCTAGCCATCTGTTTGTGGATGATAACTTGTGATTTTCTTTGATTTCCCCACAAATTGGGTGACTCGATCAGATATAATGGAAGTGGGTAATACAAAATGAACCCATACATGCTCAAAAAAAAAAATTGGAGTTTGTTCAGCTATAATTTGGTTACTACAAGGTATCAAAATACACATTTTGTTGAACCTATCCACAACAGCATGTAGATAATCATGACCTATCCTATATTTAGGCACTCCTCCAACAAAATCCATGGAAACACTTTCCCAAGGGTGAGAAGGAACTAGCAATGGAGTGTACAAGCCTAGTTTTCTACTGTTGTGCTTGCTTTTAGAACACATGGCACACCCTCTTACATATCTAGAAACTATCTCATTCATTTTCGGCCAAAAGTAGAACCTTTGAATCTATGCCACTATTTTACTTACCCCGAAGTGACCTGATATCAGAGAAGTGTGTGCTTTCCTAATTATCTTTATCCTCTCAGTTTGTGGAATGCAGAGTTTCCCGCAATGGTATAAGAGTTGGTCCTTTACATGATAGTCCAATTCTTCTACTCTTTTTCCTTGACTCAAAGTTGCATATACATCTTTAAAGTCCATACCCTGAGCATACTATTCTATGTAGCTTTCTTGTCGCATAGAAATATGCTTAAGTATGGTAGATGCATTTATAATAGGTCTAGATAACATGTCTGCAACCTTGTTATGTATGCCCTTTTTATATCTGATGACTAAATGAAATTGTTGTAGAAAAAACATCCATCTGTAATGTCTTCATTGTTGCAACTTAGTTTGGGAGTTTAGGTATTAAAGTGGTTGATGATCAGTATGTATTACTGTCTCTTTGCTCATTAAGTAATGTTTCCACTTTTTCACACTCTGAACTAATGCATATAATTCTTTATCATATGTAGGACAGTTAAGTACTGCATGATTAAAAGTATTTGAATGATAACATATGGGTTTACCGTGTTGTGTCAACACTACTCCCATGGCATAGTCACTAGCATCAGTTTGGATCTCAAATGGTCTTTGCAGATCTAGCAGTGCTAGTACAGGTGATGTACTAATCTTTTCTTTCAAGGTGGTGAAGGCTTTCTAATGTTTCCCTCCCCACTGAAACACCTTTTTCAATCCTGTTAAAGCATGTAAGTGAGCTGCAATTGAGGAAAAGTTAGAAATGAACTTCCTCCAATACTGTGCTACTCCTAGGAAGCTTCTTACTTCTGTAGCAGACTTGGGTTTAGGCTAGTTTATATGATGCCACTTTAGAGGGATCTATTTTTAATTTCCCCCCCCCCCCCCCTACTATATGACCCAAGTAGTTTAGAGATGTTTTTCCCAATTCACATTTTGAGAGTTTAACATAAAGTTTTTCTCTTTTCAAAACATCTAATGTCTACTTAACATGCTTTAAATTTTCTTCCAACGTTTTACTAAAAATCAGAATGTCATCGAGATACAGGATAACAAAATCATCAAGAAAAGGTCTGAGTACATCATTCATTAATCTCATGAAAATAGCAAGAGAATTAGTTAAGCCAAAAGGCATAACCAGCCACTCATATAATCCCTGCTTTGTTTTGAAAGCAGTCTTCCATGCATCTTGCTCTGCAACTCTGACCTGATGGTATCCACTGTGCAAATATAGCTTGGTGAAATAAACAACTTCTTTTAATTGATCTAAAATATCATCTATGCGAGGAAGGGGATAACGATTTTTGATTGTTATCTTATTCACCACTCAATAGTCAATACAAATTCTCCATGAGCCATCTTTCTTTCTCACCAAAATGATTGGTGACCCACATGGTGATGTGCTATGCCTGATGAACCCTTTCTCGAGCAACTCCTCCACCTGCTTCTTGATTTCAGCATTCTCTAAAGCAAACAACCTTTTATACCTATGGCTGAAATGATTGTTTCATCTCCTGAGTCTGATCCCAAATCTTTCTGAATAGCTGCAGTAGTCTTCTTCTTCTTGCCCTCAAACTTCATAGGTCTTAGCTTTGGATGCAGAATCCAACCGTGCTCATCATCATGCCCCTCATTTTTACAGTGAGTGTATGAAGCTTTGCTTTTATGTGCAGTTCTAGCCTTCCTTCCTTTCCACTTCTACTTTCTTTTCTCCTTGCTCTTACTTACAATGGATTGGGATGGTCCCCCAACTTTTGGATTTCTATTCTTTCCTCTAGCTTCTAGATGAGTAGCTTGTACAGATACCTCATCTATAGTAGTGGTATTAAAAATGAGGATGGTATGCCTCATGTAGCTGTGTAGACCACCAATGTACTTCAAAAGAGTCTCTGGTGAGTCTAATGAGATACCCAACATCAATGCTCTCTTTCTGAACTCTTGAGTATACCCTTGCACAATTTGCCCTTTCAACTGCCGAAGAGTTTGCCAACTCATCATGGCTTGTTGCATGTAGCCCAATGGATAGAACTACTTTTTGATTGCAGCAACAAATTCACTCCAAACAGAGATGGTCTTACCATCTCTTTTCATATCAACTTGGGTTCTACCTTCCCACCAAACTAAGGCAGTGCCTCCTAGGTGTAGGCTTGCTAGCTGAATCTTACTCTTGTCCGAGTCTATGTTCTGTACCCTGCAATACACATCAATTTGTCTAATCCAATTTTCCAACTTCTCAACATTTAGCTCTCCATCATATATAGGAAAATAAAATTTAACATCTAGTTTAATCAAATATGCTTTCTTATTATCCAAAGGGCTATTAGGAGGTGTGAGAAAGTTTTCCTCTTTCCCCTTTCCTTTGGAGTGGTCATGGGAATGAGACTCATCTTCTTCTTTATCTTGTTTGGAACCTGATGAATATTCATCCTTGTGCTTTCTAAAGTCCTTATACATTTCTTCTCCCATAGACTTTATAGCTAGGAAAATCTCTATGAACTGAGGGCCTGGCCTCATAGAACATTCCTCTAACATTGTCTTCCGAGAATAGACTCTCCCAATTTTAGGATTAGTTTCCACCAACTCTCCTTCTCCTAATTTAAGCTTTGATCTAGTGAGCATTCACAGCTAAACCAACACAAGCTTGTCTAACCTTACAGCCTAAAGCTCTGATACCACTTCATCTGATAATCACCCTAATAGTGACATCAGCTAAAGATTTATTAAACAAAGGTATTACAGACTCATGCTGGTGTGTGTGTTCTGTGTTATTTAAGCAAAGGATTGATTATATTTCCGATACACAGACATTTAAATGGAAAGACAACAGAGAAATATAGTAAGAAAACACAAAGACTCAAGAATTTTTGATAAGGAGTTCACCCTATCCTCCAGAGGTACATCTCTGGTCTAGCTTTTAGTGGTGGCCTTTTTTTATTGTGTCTTTAAGCAGAGAATTATAATGCAGGGACTCAATGTGATTTCTCCTGAAGCAGATTTGCTTGGCAGGGTGGTTCTTGGATTCCCGAAGCCACTAGAGTACACAAACTCTTCTTCTTACTACTAGCTCTGTGACCTTCTGGTATATAGTGGAAAGAGCCAAATGTGGTGCTCAATTCGAACAAATTCCTCTATTGGATGGCTTGAATCTCTCAATTTCTGGTGCTCGATGCTACCGCTGGTCAGCTTGGCCCTTTGTCTCTTTCTGCTTTTGCTTCACTGTCTTCTTCCTCCATGTATTCTGTCCTCCTCTTGGGGTTCTGGTCTTTCTGTCTTTTTTCGTCTCTCAAGCTATCACTCATATTTTTTCTTTGTTCATGGATTTTAGCCACTCGTTCCCATGACTGTTCGGTTCTTCTTCCACCTCTGTCGATTCACCTTCTGCAGCTACGCTTGGAGTTCCCCGTTCGGCGTCATCATGAACACTCAAGGAGTAGCCACGTGTCCTCCTCTAGACGGCGCAAGCCTGCTTCATTGGTTTGTTTCTTCAATTATGTCATGGATGAAGTCTTTCCTCTACCATGGTGGTCAAATGGATTCGAAATCCTTACAAATCACGACGTTTTCCTTCGTCGATTCCACTTCCTCCATTGGGCGTGATCTCAGTCGTTCGATCTAGGTCCCCTACAACCAACGTCATATGCACGTCCTACGTGGTTGACCTGCTTGATCGATAATGCACAATCAACGGTGATTTTCTCTCACCTTCGCCTGCCACACATCGATCGACGTGTGGAATCTCTCTGCTCTCGTCCAAAACCTGTTACCATTTTAGGGCGCTCCGATCAATACCTTCGGTTTCCAGAGCGCAGGTCATGCCTTTGTACATTTAGTAATTTTGGCTTTTCCACCCATGGTTCTTTGGTTTTCCATGCATCCCTGTGCTCGGGCTTCCCCCATTTCATCCATGTTTTCCCAATCACGCATGAAAATCCACCTCCTTTTCCCGATCTGGGGCTCCCAGGGGCTACTTTAACCTCCTGCACAGTCTTCATGGGCCTCGGTCAGTGCGCTTTGACCAAGGTCCTTGTTGTTCCACGTTAGCTACCATTGCCACTAGTTCAGGGGTGTTTTTGATCACTGGTTTAGAATTCTTTAGAGATTTGTCCCGACCTGATACAATCATGGCTTTTTGACAGTCTTTTATGCATCCAATTCAGATCACCTGGGCGGGGGGGGCTCCAAATAATCGTCTTCGTCGCTACCTTGGACCCCCTAATGGCTTACATTTATGGGCAGAATTTCTGCCACATTACAAACTAGGGTCCAATGCAGTGATACCTCATAATAAAGGAGATAATCAGGCTCCATAACCAACCATCTCTGACTTGGAGACTGGTTATAGAAACTCCACCGCTGCTTCATTTGGTGGAAAATGACTCCACTTTTGACCTAGTTGTTTCTCATCTTCATCATCACACTTGATGACCAATTGAACTAAATAAAATCTTAGTTTGTCCCTGGTTATAACTTTTGTTAACAAATCTGTAGGATTCTGGCTAGTGTGTACCTTTTCTAGCTTCAACTGTCCATCTTCCAACACTAACCATATGCAATGGTACTTGAGCTATGTATTTTTAGCCTTGGAATGAAATGGATAGTTATTTACAAAATGTATTGCACTCTGGCTATCACTGTATAACCTGCCCAACTCCTACTTCCTACACAATCCATCTAGAAACCTTTGTAACCAAATCATTTATTTACTAGCCTCTGTAGAAGCAACATATTATGCTTCTGTTGTTGAGAGTGCAACAACGCTTTGTAGTTTTGAAACCCAACTGGCAACTGTTTGACCTACAGTAAACACATACCATGTGGTGCTCCTCTTGTTATCTCTATCACCCACCATATCTGCATCAACATATCCCTATAGATCAATGTTTGAAGCACCAAAGCATAATGCTTTATTTGTGGTACCTCTCAAATCCATGAGAATCTTTTTCACCACCATCCAATGTTCTTTTGCTGGATTGTTCATGTACTCGCTTACAACTCCCACTACATGTGCAATATCAAGCCTTGTGAAGACCACTGCATACATTAATCTTCCAACTACTGATGCATATGGAAATTTATACATATAAGCCATCTCTTCCTAATTCTTGGGACACACCTCCTTACTTAGTTTGAAATAGATAGCCAAAGGTATACTAACTTGTTTTGCATTCTACATAATAAATCTTTTCAACACCTTTTCTATATACTTACTCTAAGACTGTTAATTTTCGATTCTTCTTGTCTCTAGTTATTCTCATACTAAGGATTTGTTTTGCATCACCCAAATCCTTCATTACGAATGAGTTCACCAATTTTCTTTTAAGCACATTTATTTCCTACATGTTATAACCTGCAACAAGCATGCCATCTACATACAATAACAATATAATAGAGCTGCCATCATTTTCCCTTTTGAGATAAACACAATGATCAAAGTGACATCTAGTATAACCTTGTTCAGACATAAATCTGTCAAATTTTAGATACCACTACCTTGGAGCCTGTTTTAAGTCATACAAGCTCTTCTTCAACTTGCACACTAGTTTCTCCTCCTCTTTTATCTCATATCCTTTTGACTGTTGCATATATATCTCTTCCTCCAAATCCCCATGGAAAAAGGTTGTCTGTACATCTAACTCCCCAAGATGCAAATCTTCAGTTGCTACTATACTTAAAATAGTTCTGATTGTAGTCATTTTAACAACAGGAGAAAATATCTCATCAAATTCTGTACCATTTTTCTGTGCAAACCCCTTCACCACAAGTCTATCTTTATACCTTTTTCTACCTCCATTTTCTTCCTTCAACTGGTAAACCCATTTATTCCACAATGTTGTTTTACTTGTAGGCAACCTGACTAAGTCCCAAGTCTAGTTATGTGCTAAGGATTCCACCTCTTCTTGCATGACTTGCTCCCACTTCTTCTTGGTTTCTACTTGCACTACTTCTTCATAAGATTCTGGTTCACCAAAATCAGTCAACAATACATAATATAATGAAGGAGAGATCGTTCAAGGGGTCTACTTATCCTGGTAGATCTTCTAACACTACTCTCAGGCATTTGATGTTCTTGTTGTTGTTGTTGTTCTATTTGTTGATCATTATGATTTTCAGGAACCTTCACTTTTTCTGTGATCTCATCAAGAACCATGTATTTTTTGTTTTCTTTTTCCTATTTCTTTTCTTGCATCAGATCCTTATACAAAACCTTTTCATTGAATATGACATCTCTTCTCCTAATGATTTTTTTTCTTAATCATAAAAGCGATAACCAAAATCACTAAGACCATATCCAATAAAGGTACATTTCTTTGATTTTTCCTCAAGCTTTGTTCTATTTTCTTTATTAATGTGGATGAAGGCTTCACAACAAAAATTCTTTAGAAATGAGAAGTTTACCTTTTTACCTGTCCATGCCTCCTCTGGTATACCACCATCCAAGGAACTTCAAGGCCCTCCATTTATTATATAAAGAACAGTATCTACAACATGTACCCAAAATTTTAAAGGAAATCCTACATCCAATCTCATGCAGCTTGCACACTCCATGATTGTCCTGTTCATCCTTTCTGACACACCATTTTCTTGTGGTGTTCCTGCAACTATCTTCTCTATGCGAATTCGATTCTCGAAACGGTACCTATCAAAGTCTTTGCTGCAATACTCACCTCCATTATCTGATTTGAGACACTTCAACCTTTTTCTTGTCTCAATTTCAACCAAAGCTTTCCATTTCTTGAAAGTATCAAATACATCAAATTTATTTCGAATACAATAAATCCAAGTTTTTCTGGCTGCATCATCAATAAAAGTAACAGAATAACAACAGCCATCGAAAGATGATACTTGAGCAGATCCCCATACATTTGTATGCACAAGCTCTAACTTTTCACTCTTTTTTTATTTCCCAACTCTAAGGAATATGACTCTCTTCTGTTTTCCATAAACACAATTCTCATATAATTTAAATCAACATGATTCAAACGTGGCAACAAAGTTTTTGAGTGAAGAATATGCATCCCCTTCTCACTCATGTGCCCAAGTCAATGATGCCACAATGTTGTATCTTCTCTTGTAGAGGGTAAAGAATTAACATAATTAGAAATACCATTGCATAAATACAATGTACCAACCTTTTATCCTTTTTCTATTACCAAGGCTCCTTTAGTGCCCTTCTAGGTTTTATATATAAAAATAGTCAAACAACCTTCACCTCCCAACCACCCTATTGAAATTAGATTTTTCTTTAGATATGGAACATGCCTTACCTCCTTCATTAGCCTTTTATTTCCATTCTATTATTTTATGAAAAATGTATCCATTCCAATGATTTTACAGGGTTTATCATCACCCAATCAAACCTGTCCAAAATCTCCTTGAACATAATCATGAAAATGCTTCCTATATGGTGTGGAATGGAATGAGGCCCTTGAATCTACCACCCAGGAATCAATAATAGTTTCTAATGAGAGAATCAAAACATCTTGCAACACATCACCTGTAACATTCACTTCATGATTGTTTTCTTGCTGCGCATCTACTTCTTTTCCCTTACGAGACATGCAGTATTTATTGATGTGCCCTTTCTTACTACATTTCCATCACACTAACCCTAATCTAGATTTGGATCTGCCTTTCCTTGACTTATTACGATATCCCGGGCTCTTTCCTCTTTCCATTTTTCTTCCCCTAGTCTCTACAGTCAAAGAATCACTTGATGTCTCACTGAAGCTTTTCTGTTGCATTTCCTCGCTAAGGATTGCACCGACAACATCCTAAAACTTTTAAGTACTAGATATAGAGACAAAGTTACTAATGGCCATAACTAAACCATTCCAACTTTCTTGCAATGAGCAAAAAAATAACAGAGCCCTAACTTCATCATCACAAGTTACCCCTACAGAACTTAAGTGACTGGTAATTGTATTATATTCATTTACATGATAAAAAAAAAAATCTACCTATTGACATCTTCATATTAAATAAATGCTTCATAAGGAATACCTTATTTGAGGCTGAGGGCTTTTCATATAGTTTGGTCAATGTCAACATTAAACCCTCTCTTGTCATTTCCTTTAAAATATTAAAGGATATCGACATCACTAGGTAGAACCGTATTGTTCCAAGTGCCTTTCTGTCGAGAATATCCCATTCTATGTCTGTTATACTCGTCAGCTTCTTTGTCTTTCCACTCAATGGTAGGTACAAATCTTTCTGATACAGATAATATTTGATTTGCATCTTCGATAGTTGGTAGTTTTGATCGTTAATTTACCCTAAACCTACCATCTTATGCCATTTCTCCCACTTGAACCAAGAACCCTTCTCTCCTATGAGTTTATCATCCAAATAAACCTTCGGCTCTTCTACCAGTTGTTAGATAATTATATCACAGAGCAATGGAACACATAAAATATATTGCAGAAATATAAACACATAAAGC
The DNA here is from genome assembly GCA_000404065.3 of Pinus taeda. Classification (NCBI taxonomy): domain Eukaryota; kingdom Viridiplantae; phylum Streptophyta; class Pinopsida; order Pinales; family Pinaceae; genus Pinus; species Pinus taeda. The sequence goes on along the minus strand of APFE030759343.1, from coordinate 1,584 downwards.
ACATAAAACAAGAGAGACACAGATTTATGTGGTTCACCCAATTTGGGCTACATCCATGGAGAAACAACCAGTCATTCCTTTTATATTATCCAACAAAATAAAGAGCTACAACCTACAGTAAATATGTTGTAATTCCCTCTTCGCTCTCACACAATCTCCTCTCTCTTTCTCACTTAGAATACACATTTGCCTAGATACAATAAAATTCCCTCATATATGGCGAGGGGTTTCCTTCTAAAAAAACCCTAAATTAAACATAACTTCTACTTTCAGATCTCTACCTAATGAATGATCCAGATTGACTACGGAATTGCAACATTTTACAAGGAAATTTTACATCTATTTTTAGCTTTGGGGGCATTGCCCCCAATCCCCCGTGACGGTGTAGATTTATGGGAAGTGTTGTCGCCACATTACAAACTGGGGTCTAATGTGGCAATAACTCTGAATAAAGGAGATAATCAGGCTCCAAACTGAACAACCTTATCAAAATACTAAAAATAAAAAGCCTATTGGGAATGGTCCTTACTGAAAAGTAGGCGAAAAAATATAATCATTTGCAAGTCTTGGGGACGTCAAACGTATCCATATAAACTAGTGGATCTCTCTTTACAGAAGGGACACTTGGCTAGCTAAATTTTAGTGCCACATTTCATCTTTTACTACTACTTCAACTCCTTAAACATCCACTACTAAGGATACCATGCCTACTACCTCTTTTAATTCCTAGATTTTGAAATGTTTGCTGAGAGTTTTTGTTTTTTAATTATGTAGTAGATACTTTAATTATGCTTTAGTTGTTAACGATTTTTGAGTTTTAAACAAGTTATTCTATGGGTATATGGTAAAAAATATTTGGTTTCCCACCAAGAAAATTGAGACCACTTGTTGATAAACATGATTAATATGGTAGGATGACTAATGTACTAACATTACATTTGTTCTTAGCACCCCTCAAATCCATCTGCTTTAGATTTTTTTTTTTGTCGTTTTTGTGGGTGGGTGATTTCCATTATTGGGTTGACCAATGAATCCCTTACTTGTAGAACGCTTTCCACTAAAATCATAATTTGTAGTGTTCTATCCAAGGATGCATACCTCATTGACATTCCTTCATTGAAATATGCCCTCTTTTGTAGTGTAATTTTGATGAGGATAAGATCTTTTTGTTCCTCTCATTGTAGTAACCTCTACTCTAATTATTTCTCTAAAAATTCCTCCTTCCTCTCCCTCTCATTGCTCCATATTGTTGATTTTTCCCATTTTTTGATGGCATATCATCACTGGAAGCTGAATTGGCTATGTATCAACAATGACTTCAACCTCTATTTCTTTCATACCTAAAGCCTTCATTGAGGATAGGATAGCCATTGGATTTCCATGCTGTGAGTTGATTATGTGTTTTTAATACCCCATATTATGCACTTAAATCTCTATTCACATTGTTGATGGAAATTGTAGTATCATCTCTGTTAGGATATTCCGACACATAGGAAATAGTTAAGTTCAACTTGGTCTAGTATAGAGTTAGGTATAGAGTTAGGTAAAGTGTGTTTCTTTACCGTTGTACATTTTGTAACTTAC
>APFE030759338.1:0-12149 GCA_000404065.3 Pinus taeda | reverse complement strand
CTGTTCCATAGTTAACCTTGCATTATCTTCCTGTAATCGCGCTATTTCATTTTTCAGCTCTTGTACTATCTCCAAAATTGCCAGTTTGGTATTGCGCGCCTCCTCTCCAAGATGTACCCATAATTCGAGACTATTTCCAGGACCCGATGCAGGTCCCTGACCTGCCACAAACCTGTGTGACGCACTGTTTGTTCTCCTCATATTGTCAGTCCTCTGTTTTCCTGTGCTTAACATATGACAAGTAACGGTGGAAAGGTCAACACATTATTTGTTTCTTTAATTACTCAATAGAGATGAAATAAGTTGTATATACACAATCTGTTTGACAGTTTTCAATTCCCAGAGGCCACAGTTTTTTGTAACTTGGCTTTGATACCACTTGTCATACCTCCATAGCTAAGTAATTTTTTTTATTTTTTTTTTAAGGTGTTAACGTAACCATTGGGTTCTAGTCCCGTACACCTATGATTAATCACCATGCGGCATTGGTTTCTAATTTATGTGCTGATGTACTGGTTTAGATTTTTAATGAAACCTTTGTTGGGTATCACGCATGTTGTCCACGCGTCATCCAGACAGGAGGTAACTTTCCTCTTCTTCCCTTGCCATCACATGGCTTCCTTATCTGCTTCCACGTGTAGTTAATTTCTGCCCAACTCCGTTCTGTACGTGGCCGGCAGGCTGTCCAATCTCTCGACTTGCGTGGTATTCCTCGCCACATCTACGGTGGAGATCTTTCCCTGCCATCCAACGGTGGCAGCCATTTCAGGGGCTTCAACCTAATCTATCGGTTGCTTTGGGTGACAGGGCTCATTTGGTTTGGCAGCTCACTACAGGCCTGCTCTTGTTCAGCCCATGCATTCAGCTCCAGAGAGCCAAACCTATAGGCCTTGCTCGAATGCCAACGGATTTGTCACCAAACCCTCCAGGTAATCTAGTGTTATAGAGTCCCGTTTTGTTCTGCTTTCATTTGGTTATGCGCTCCTTCGATTTACTGAAGGATTTCTTGTTTTGCACAGGACTCATACAAATTGCAGTTTGGTTGATATAGGAGGGCATTCTACAGCACCGAGATGAGAGCTGACATACATTGGTTGGAATTTTCTTTAGTGGGTAAGTTTTCTTGACAAAGAGCGAGGACAATTTCCTTGAATTTCTACTGCAGCTCGCTTTCCTTCCACATATGTCTAACTTTGTTTTGTATGGGTTGCTCTCATACATGTTGGGCGCCTGTCCCTCAAACGGTGGCCTAGACTTGACTAAGGGAAAACCCACCTTCATCCTGTCCAAGGTTCTAGGTATGGGAAGCCTTTCGGCCGTGGCCTCGTTTGATTCATCTTAGAGGTTTTCTTATGTCTAAATGAGGGTAACCCTTATGGTTTCTTTCATATTTTGATAAACAATGGAGTGGAGGGTGTTTACATCCCCTCCAAGCTCCAAGTTTCCATTTAATGACTTATATAATTTAGTTACTAAAGTTTGGGCATCCAACTATAGTTTCACTGCTCGGACATTGTGATTGTATAAAATTTAATGCATAATCGTGCACATTTTTCTTACGGCATGTTTATACTCTTACCTGCTGGACTGTAATTATTATGATGGACTATTGATTTTATAGACAGATGGTCTCCTTGTTATATACTTGTTTAAATGAATTGCCTCACCGCGGCTTGTCTGTACAAAGGGTGTAGCTTCTTTTCTATAATTCATGGTCATGTCAGCGTTTAATGATGACAAGCATTTTGGTTTAGTTTGGAGATAATTGTACAGTTTTATGGTGATTTATGTACTCGACTTTGGGTTGGTTTTGTTCCGTATGCGTGTTCCATTTGAGAGGGTCCAAACCCTGCTCCCCAACCACAGTCTTAAATTTCATTCCCATTAGCCTTTGCATGCTACTAGGTTCTTATCTTTGTTTCTTTGTGGAAGTGTTAAACACTGAAGGGTAGCGACCCTGCCCAATCTAATTACCCATTCATGCTCAATACCGAGTTTTCTTTTTTTGGGTTCTTCCACCGTTTAGAGTGTACTCGTGGAGCGGACCTCCTGCCGCGCCCATGCTATGTCTGGCCCTACCTTAATATAGGGGAAACATTTCTTGTGGCACCTTAAAATCTTGTATTAATCTTTGCATTCGAATGGTGATATTTCATGGTTGTTGCATGCTCGCGGTAAGGAAAAATCTGGCATTTTCTACTTATATATATATATATTTAAAAAAAACTCAGTCCAAACGTTGCAAGCCAACTAAAGAGTATCATTGGAATTTGACCAATTCTGTACACTTCATATACCTGTGTTTGTCTATGCATTGCACAATATTCCTCAATTTGTTTATTAAAATTCCCTAGAGCAGTTAGCCTAATTTTCAATGTCTTCCCAAGGGTTTCATTTTTTTTTCATCCTCTGATGCATGAATCTGGATTTTTACATTTGGTATGGTACCTCACGATAAATTCACTCTGGCAACCCTTACCAATTATTGTTAACGCCCGATTTACCATACATGTTTTAGTTTCCAACCTGAGGAAAAAAAAAATTGTCTAACAGAGACGGTTAACTGTAGAGTTCTCTAACTGAGTTCAACCCTCTTCTGGGTAGCTTACTGCTACTACTACCCAGAACTACCTGACCTCACCATTTTCTTTTTTCTGAGTACTCTTACATAAATTCTAAAAAGAACTGTAACCCACAGAAATTACAACATTTTCTAGTTTCAATTCAGTGCCTCATACCTGTGTCGTTTTCTGTAAGTGTAATTTCTTTTTCTTTTCCGAGATAAGATCACCTTTGCTCTCTGCAGCTAGTCATCCACCTGACCATGAAATTGTCTTTCGAGACCAATCTCCCCCCTAGTTTGTTCAAAGACTACAGTCTTTGCTAGTTGCACGCACTCTGCGCCCTTACCATCTTATCATCACCAGATGGGTAAGCCCTCTCCCTTTTTCCTACTGCCTGTCCTTTATAGCACAGTTCTTTTTTCCTCTCCCCTTCCTTTTTCCTGGAAACCATTCCATGGTTAGGGGAAATGGCGGTTAAGGTTTTGCAACTATTTTTTTTAAAAATATATTAACTTCTCTCCTCAGAAGTTACATGATATCCCTATTACTAAGAAATCATTTCTCATTTTCATCTACTAAAAAAAACAAATAAATATTAATTTATGCAACAGGTAATAATCATCATCCTTTAGTTTTTTTTTTTTAAACAAATATTTACAATAATATGGGTGATAGGACAGGAAATTGACATTATAACATTTAAAAAAAGTATTAAAAAAATAATATATGTTATTTATCAACTATATCTAAAATATCTCACATTAAATATTTGGAATATTCAAAATTTTTATATAACTTAAAAAAAATTTTATCATAAATTATTTCAACTTTAAAAAACTCATGTACCATACATATTAATACCTGTATAAAAAAAGATGTCAATTAAAACTATATTATTAAATTCAGTATGTATTACGAAATTGATTATCCTGTAATTTTGGTATGGGTTTAGATATGATTTAACATATTTTCATTTGGACACAGAAAACAACATTTGGTGAATAAAATATAAGGAATTGCAAAAAAATCTCGTGCTGGGCCCGTGTATTTTGATACGATATTATTCTATAAACAGTTTGGGCACTTAAATAGCAAGGCAATCAAGAAGTTTTGATGTGCATTATTTGGCTGGACATATTATCAGTTCTATGAACCAGACCATTTCATTTTGAGGTAAAACTAGCCTTGCTTAGAGGGAAGCAATGAATAAAATTTTGATGCACACTTAGTTTAATTAAAGTGAATGTTAAATTGTTCAATGTTAAATCAGTGTAAATGAAAAAAAATTTAGTGTTGTTTTTACTTTTATATATAAAAATTAAAAAAGTAAATAATGTAAAATTTATATTTTATATTAACTGTAAAATAAAAAATAATTTAAGTATATAATAAATAAAATTAAAGTCCAGATATCAAATTAAATTGAAACAACCTTGTATTTATTTTATTTAAGAGAAAAACACTTCTGAGGCTGCTAAGCCTATAGATAAAACAATCCAGCATAAAAAGAACAATTCTTGACATCAAAAAAGAGATTCTTGACCTGCATGCAAGAGTTTTGAGCATTAAATCCATAACAGTAACTCCAAGGACCAGAAATTTCACTATTTCTGTGAAACCACATTTCTGTAAAAAGTGGCAAAGACCACGTTCTCCATTGAGCATAAGACTCCCCTCTTTACATATAATAAATTTATTAATATAGAAACATATAAAGTAAACATAATGATGTTCAAAATATATTTTCAGGTAGTGAGAAAGGTTGAGCTTAACTAGATTATAGATTTTTGAAACATTTTAGAAGTTAAAAAATAAAAATTTTGATTTAAGTAAATATAATGATGTTTAAAAGATATTCCCACTTAGTGAGAAAGGTTGAGCTTAACTAGATTATAAATTTTTGAAATATTTTAAAATTTAAAAAATAAAAATTTTGATTTTCCAAGTATTTTGTAGTTTGAAAAATAGAAGAGAACTCAATTAACTGATATAGTTTTTATTTATCAAATTTCAAAATATCATTAAAATCTACACTTCACATAAAGATTGATGTAGTTTTTATTTATCAAATTCTAAAATATCATTAAAATCTACTATCCAGATAAATATAACTCACTGATAGATGGATAAAAACATAAGAGTCATGCAGAAAATATATTTGGCCTCTCCTGAATTTATGTTGAATGCAGAATCCCAAAATATCCTGGAATTCAACAATCAAGAGACGTCAAATAAGAGAGTGGATAAAAATATAAGAGTCATGCAGAAAATATATTTGGCTTTTCCTGAATTTATGTTGATGGCAGAATCCCAGAATATCATGGAATTCAATAATTAAGAGACGTCAAAAAAAAGGGTCAAATAATTTTTTTTTGTTGAATTCCAAAATATTTTCAAAATCTACATTTTACATAAAGCTGCTGACTCTACCTCTAACATCTTGTCTACCATTCACATAGAAAGCTGAATCTCCTATGACTCTAAAGCAATAGACAGCCTGCACAGGCTTCAATGTGCTATTAAGTTGTTCAGATCTGTGACACAAATACCACATAGAAAGCTGAATCTCCTATGACTCTAAAGCAATAGACAGCCTGCACAGGCTTCAATGTGCTATTAAGTTGTTCAGATCTGTGACACAAATACCATATAGAATCCCAGATCTGTGACACAAATACCATATAGAATCCCAAATACCATTCTAACATATCTTATTATGCAAAAATATGGATGGCCATTGATGCCGAATGGCATTGGTTTCACCAAAGTCAGCAGAAGGGCAGCTGTAGAAAAGCACAGTGACCTCCATCAACCTGGCTAGCAAAAAAAGTGGTCGAATCTATGGGATCTTATGTCAAACAATGCCCCCAACGAATAATGTAAACTTCTAAGAGGTGGGTTAAAAGCTGCAGAATAGGGAATATTCTTTGCAGAGAAAACATTGATGAACGGTAAAAGCCTGTCTCAAACCCAACTAAAACAAAATATTAAAGTTTTTAATTGGAATTTCATTAGATTGTAGTTTTTGGAAATATTCTATAATACAAGCCGATTCAATTATTTGATCTTTCTTTTATTGGTTAAATTTAAAAAAATATCATTATCTCTGTTGGTTAAATTTTAACATATTTCCAAAATTTACAAAATCACATAAAATGACAATTTTCAACCTCACTTTTCTGAAACCAAATTCTGAAATATTTCCAAAGTCAAACGTGAGATTTGGCACAGTTCCAAAATCTACAATGAGATTTGACACAGTTTGTTTTGAATAATAAGTAGATGAGTTGTCTTCAGAAGTGTCCCCACTCTACCTTCATGCATTGGCGCTATTCTAGTACACTGATGGTGCCATAAAGCGCTGGCCACCGCTCAATTACCAACGACTCTCATTATACCACTTCATTCTATTTTGTGTGGCGCTTATGGTAGCCAAAAGTGATTATTATGGACTAACTTCTATTTTACCACTCTTAAAATGATTCAGTCGAGAGGCTTATTTTATGATCCAATTATGTAAGTATGTCAATTTTTTTCATTTAAAAGAAAATAAAAAAAAAAATATGTATTTAAATAAATTATTTGAAGATCTATATTAACTAATTTATGTTGATTATCAACTTCAATTATTTATATATAGAAAAAAAAAAATTGTGAAAATAAAATATTTTAATGTTTTGTTATAAAAAATATTTCAATGGTGGGTTATTAATAAAATTATTAATATTGAATTGATATTACATTTATACTTAAAAATACATAAATAATAAAGAAATCATTTTAATTTGAGTGATAAAATGTCTCTATGTATATGTTATATAAAATATTTTAATCTCAATTATGTATATATTATATATCATTTAAAAAACATTATGTATATATCATGAAAACAATAAGTTTTATGGTTATTTGGTCCTATATATACTCTATTTAACATCTAAAAATACAATTTAAACAATGAAAATTAACATTGTATTTTGCATTATAAGAAGTTTGCATGTGAAGAAATTTGATCCCTCTGAGCTCATACTTAATAGATGTATGCTCATGTTAGATTCATACTTAAGATGGATGTATGATGATTAATATATCTCCCCTAAGCAAGTTATAATAATCTTTGGTGGCATCTTATTAATTTTGACTTCTCTCTTCTTCTTCATTTGTGGATATTTTGCCATATTCATGTAAGCAACCACATGGATGGTCTTTCAACAAACTCTCTTCTCAATATGCAATCTAATTGTCATAATAATGTTCATTTGACTTCTGCTCAATGCTTCACATTTCATATATAACCATCTCTTTCATTTAGCTTTAACTTTTATACACATTTTCCATGTAGACCTAATTTCATTTATAAACTTTCCCGAGAAGACCTAAATTATCTAATATATATTATGCTTTCTCTCTTCATGTTCCCATTCCTCTTCACATGCATCCTCACCCTATAGGGTTCTCGTTGCACGTTGTTTTTATGACATATTGTTACTATACTATTAAATTAACATCATGCACTCTCTTTTATAACTTATCATTCTTACCTTGCTCACTTATGCCATAATCATTTTTAGCGTGCCCATATGTATTGTACTCCTTTGTTGCGTTCTTATTTTGCACCTCGAATTTAATGTATTTTTGGATTTAACTATGTTATAAATGTTCTTGCACAAGTTGTGGAATCCATTAAGAGTGCATTTCATATAATTGAGATTAGTGTAACAACCATTTTCATAACACCAAGTGTGTAAACATAACTATATAAATTATATATGCATGAGAATTTATGTGGAAACAAATTGATGACTGCCATGAATGGAGGGACATACGGATCCAAAGCTTTTAGGGGAGGTTTGTTGAGTGCAGGTTGGATTTCCTATAGTGAATCATGAGCAAACCATATCAACCACCCTTAATTGTCATGACTACCTAACCACAAACTAGCTTGCACTGAGAAGCATTGAAGCCAGAGTGGGAAACCTGAGTGGAGGATGCCCCCCGCACCATTTCCTTTCCTCATGGAATGTGGCAAAGGGAGAAAGGAAGATGCAAACCAAAATTCTGGGGGTTGTGAAGGAAGAAAGAGACTCTAGTCTTCCGAAAGATATGTTGAGAAGGAAAAATGATTGAAGTATGCAACGGAGGCACAAAATGACTAGCACAAAAGCTTGCTGCATAGAGAGCATGAAAAGTAAAACCATGGAACAATGGAGAGAGCATGAAAAGTGCCAAAACCATGGAACAGTGGAGTTCCTAGTGAAGTCATTGGAGAGAAACTTTGATTCAAAGATACTAGTGTAAAGCAGAAGGAGAAGATGGGCACAAATTGAATCGTGTTTTTTGTGAATAGGGAAGGTGTTCTATGTGAATGTGTTTAGGCCACTAGACATTATGTCTAATCTTGATTAATCACTGAGGATCTCAGTGGAGGAATATGATAGGGAAATATAGGTCACTATGTTGCTTCCCATGAGATTATGAAACCACGTAAACAATGGATTGTAGACCCATGCAGTGTAGAAATAACTCGAAATTTGTTGTTGCTTATGAATTTATACTGAAATCAATAGACACAAATTTCTTCTACTAAATTCTGCGGAAAGAAAATTGATAATAGAAACACATGTAATCATTCAATCACAATGAAAACAATTTTTTTATTATTGGGGAACCCAATTGGAAAAAAACCCTCCTATGTTTGTATTATATCAGATGAGAAAAATGATCTATTGAAATGACTGCTTCAATGCTTGAATCTCAATCTGCACTGCAATACTGATCTCCTCCTGAGTCTGCTCTGGCCAATACTTAACCAAAATATGCCTCCTACTTCCTCCTATTTCCTTGCGCAATTCTTTCTCCTAAAGAATAGGGAAGCTCCTATATCCTTGCGCAATCCTTGAGGAAATACGCTCACCTTTGCATGCAACGCTATACACTCACTAGTATACAATAATAATTAAAATGTGCCTTTTCCTCTCCAACTTCACTAGGGAATTCAAATTGCATTCATGAATAGGGATATTTTTAGTAAATTGAGTAGTTAACTGAGAGTTAGTTGACTTTACAACAGTTACAACTACTCAATTAAACTCATATTAACTCTATTCTAGACTAGATCTCAGATAAATGACTTTCACTAAAGATAACACCTCCAAATAGCTAGATCTTAGCCACAAACTTGCACACAACTCAACTTCTAACCCACAAACTCGAATTGATTGAATTAAATGAGTGATTAGGCCATGTCACTCCTACTAACTACCTTCCATCTCATCTTGTTAATCCTATCATTATTTTGTTTTACTTGTCCAATAACAAGATGCTTCAGATAAGCCTTCACTTTACTGAACACCACATCTTATCCTTCGTCTTCAAGTACATTTAAAGAAACTATATTTTTCTTCTGACCATGAACATACATTACATTCTTTAGGTGATGATGGGATCTTGACTCCCTCTTCAAGGTGACAGTGTAAATCCCTTTGGTACTATACCTTCCATCATCTCCAAGTTCTATGTGTAATTGTAGGTCCTCCTCTAAATTGTTGAAGAACTCCTTATTTCCTGTCATATGAAATGAAGCACCAAAGTATAAGTGTCATACAATACCTTGTACAATACTTTCCATGGATGTAAACAGGGTGAAATGCAACTTGAATTGTGATGTGAGAGCATCTCCTCCTGCAATTATTGCAGGCTTCTTACTGGATTTATTGTGTGGACACTTGGTTGCATAATGTCCATACTCATGGTAGTGAAAGACTTTAATTTTAATGAGGTAATTCTTCTTGCCATGGTTCTGACTGGATTCTGCCTTCCCTTGGGCCTTCTTGGCTTTGGATTTATTTCCTTTTCCAACTAAGGAAAATTTTTCTTCTTCATCAGTTCTGGACGAGATGGTGTTTCTTCTAATCTCCCCTTCACCAAGTCAGACCAAAGTCTCTCCTAATCTGGGAGTTTTTCTCTTCCATTAACTGAATCCTGATAGTTGTGCTAGGACTTTGGAAGACCAAGGATTGCTAATATCACAAGTTTAGATGGTGGCACAGTCTCTCCAACTCCTCCAAGTTCATCTCTCACCTGAATGAATCTGGGTAGGTATTGAACAATTGTTTCATTTTTATTCATTCAAATGTTCTCGAGCTTATCTTTCAATGCCAGCTTCTTGGTATAACTACTACTTTTGAATAGGTTTGTGAGAGTTTTCCACATTGCAAAAGAAGTCTCCTTTCCATGCAAATTTTAAAACACATAGTCTCTGACTCCCTCCAGGATAATCATCCTGCCTTTTGCAATATCTTTCTTCCATTGAGCCAGTTTTTGTGCATCTCATGTTGCTAGATTTGGAATATCTATTTTGTGTATTCTAATACTCCATCATCATCCAACACAACTTCCATGTAATATTTCCAAGCACGGAAATTTGAAGTTCCCTCCAATGCATACTTAAGGCTCAATCCATTGAAAGACATTATTCTTGCAGTAAAGAAATACCTGCACCACAAATTTGTTATTCGTAATTTCTTTGAGAGTTGATCAGGAACCTGGTTTCTATGTAGTTTTCAATAGCTTTAATACCATGTATTAGAGCTGTAGTTTTCACACCAATAGAGTTAATCCCAGACTGCATGGAACAAGCCATAATTGGTTGGATCATGGACACGCAGATCAAGAACACTCACTAGTAGAAGATCCAAATGTATCGGGTTGTCAAAGCTAGCCAACTCCCGCACCAAGGCAAGCTGCTCACCAGGGACCAAGTTCAACAGAGGTTTCCCCATCTCATGGAGGCACTCAATGCAATGGGAACCATCGCTCCCTAAGGAGGGAGGACTGATCCAAGTGGATATTGGTGGCCACCCACCTATTCAGCTTGGACCCACATTCTTGTTTCTTTTCAGTTTCCTTAATTGTACACAACTTACTATTTTTGGCGATTTTTCGGGTCCTACACTTTTGGAGCCATTTTGAGGGACTAAAAGACGTATTTAAGGAAAATAGAGAGACCAGAAAAGTCCCGAAACATATTTAACAAGTTTGTTTTTGGCCTTTTCTTCGAGATCTTTGAAACGAGGTATTATGATAGCCAAACAGAGATCGTATGCCAAAGTTACGACCTCAGGAAGTTGATGTACCAATTTATCCAAACGAGGCCCACAATTTTGGCGCTTCATCTCCTAGGGTTAGGTTTTTGGATGTTTAGGGTTTTCCATTGTTTCTCAATAATAAATAGGCTTTTGAACTTCATTGTAACACAGTTTAGAGACATGTAGCCACCACATCTCTTCTAAAAAATAAGCTACCATCGCTCGAGCTAAAACCTAAAAAATGTAGAATATGACATTATAAATTTCAATATACAAGATTTTATATATATAATATTGACATTTAGGCATTCTTTGCTTGTAGAGTGCTAAAAGCAAGTAATAATACAATTATTGTGAACTCATTCTTCTATATGCATTAAATACATTAATTTGTTCTCTTGAAAGGAGCTTTTTACAACTCAACATGAAGGAGATTTGTAATCCCTTTCATGCTCAACATCCAATTGACATATGGCATTTAAAAAAAATATTTTAATAGTAACTATAAATAAAATATTTTCAATATAAATATTATAATTTTATGAGAAAACTTTTTATTAGTCAATTGCTTTTTATTTTCATTATAAGGCAAATGTGTAAAAAGTTACTGGACATTTAATTATATATATATATTATATATATATTATATTTATATTGTAGGTCAAAATAAAATATCTCACTTCAATTCAGATATTTCAATATCAACTTAATATAACTTAAAAATATTTTTACTAAGTGTTTTAACCTAAAAAAAACCATGAATTCAAACAATACATATATCCCTGTATAAAGAAGATGTACAATTAACTATATATATGCGTCATCGTTTTAATATTTATGATTTGATTTTCATTGTGTGTAAACTTTTTTATATTAAAATAAAAATTTTAGTATTTATACGAATTTGTATATTATTTTGTAATTTGGTATGGGTTTAGATAATGAATTTCATAACATTTTTGATTTGGTACAGAAGACGACATTATTTGGTAAATAAATATTAGCAATTGCCTCAAAAGGTGCAAACATCGGCTGATAGGATTGTTAAATTGGAATTGTTGAATTGGAAAAGTTGTACTTTAGTTTGAAATAGTAATTGTTGTAAATTTAGGTTGTTTAGTGTATTTGTGTTAAGTTGGTAATACACAATTAAAAAAATAATTGAAATATTGAAATGATGAATGTTGACCCAGATATAATTTACAACTTATTTGACCAATAATGAAAGATTTAGAAGTATCGTGAAGAAATATTGATTTTCTAGAATGGGCAATTTATACCAAGAGGAAACAATAAGTACAAATTAGTTTTGCCTCATTTTAGGCATTCTATGACGTTTGATGAAGGGCTTTCAATATTGTTTTTTGCCAATCTCGATATGTTGGCATTCAAAATATAAATTGTATTCTTATTTCCATTTGTATTTTCTATTATTAGCGATTATACTATTTAGGAAATTATATATATTTGTTATAAAGCAAAACAAAGTTTTTTTTTT